>JANIPM010000009.1:13186696-13203731 GCA_027478405.1 Erythroxylum cassinoides
TTACATACTCCTTCGACCCTTCTCCTTGCTCAGACTCGAGGAGTAGGGGGCTTATGGTTGGGTCGGTCGTGCTGGGCTCGAACCCAATCATAACGACCCATGGGCCGATCGGTCCATCTCTCAAAGATTGGTCTCATGCATATCGGCTATACCAGGCCCAGGCCTAGTCCACGCATCCATGGCCCAATTTTAGGTGGAAGTCTCCCATGCATACGTAAAGACTCAAACATAGCATCTGTTCCTTATATAAGGTATAACTTAGCCATAATAGAGGTACGTGATCATAACCCTAGTTTTCTCTACTTACAGCGATCCTATCCTCACAAAAAGACTAACTTGAGCGTCGGAGGGGCTTATCGGGAAACAACCTCCAACGTGTCTTCCTTGTTTTGCAAGAACCTTCAAGTCGGAGCTCTCGTGAGAAGCTGCCAACTCTATGGATCCAAACGGAAACGTGCAGTTCCGCCAGAACCAGGCTGAACCTCTATCCATTATTAAAATGGAAAAAAGAAACCTCACAGTGGTCATTTTGGCAATTGAAGCAAAAGTCCTATTATAGTCAATGTCAAAATTTAAAGTAAACTTTTGAGCCATAAGGCGCGCTTTATACCAATTAATAGATCCCTCAATATTAAATTTTATTTTAAACACCCATTGGTTGTCAACTGCATGTTTACTTTTGGGACGAGGCATTATACTCCAAGTATTATTTTCATCAAGTGTGGTTTTACTTGTCCTTTCTAACTTTCCTCTAAAATTTTTGAGAATGAGCTTTTTTAAAATTTTTAAGCTCATGAACATTGGAGATAGCTACAAGATAGGCAACATGTGATGATGACAATCTTTAACAAGTTAGTAAATGAGTTAAAGGACACCTAGTAGTATAAGCAAGCTTGTGTTTTTCTAAAAGGTTGTCGATCCCATAGAGGATTAAATTGAGGAGCTATTCATTATCCGTATGAATGGATGAATTTGACATATTCAAATCACTAAGAGCGTTTTGAAGTATGTAACGAATGGTATTAGAATGTCATCAATGGAACTTATAATAGGATTTTCATATGACATTTGAGCCATTTATCTTGTTATAAAAGATTGATGGTTAAATGTTTATGATAATATTCAACACTTAGCCAAGGAAATAATTTGTGAAAAATTTGCCTCTGGCTAGAACTAAAAAATATGGGATGTTTTCCACAAATCAAACACCTATAATAACATAAAGCTTCTTAGCAACAAGACTGTAGCATTTGTGAGCCTTCTTTGTTTGTGAATAACTAGGGAATATCCACTCGACAACTTATGAATGAAGCTTTTGGATGAGCCTTTGATCAATACAAAAGTACAACAAAAATTAAATGAGATATATCTATTTTTTTATCTTGCAAAACTTCAAGAGGACATTGAAAATCCAGTACTCAACTAGCAAGCAATTTATAAGATAGGAAGCAGTAAGGATTCCATAAGACTAAAAAAACTTTGGAACACTCATTTGAATCATTATATCTAAGGCTTTTTATAACAAATCACTACTTTTGTGTTCAACCACTTAAATTTTTGGGGTCTCTTTGTAAGGTTCCGATCATGAATCTCATACATAATATATATCAAATATACGCAGTGGAAAATAAAATGAAACATAAAAAAAATGGATCTACTCATGCATATTGATATAAAAAACAAAAACATGAAATGTAAGATGCTTACATACCTTTACAACGGTCTCCTTCATTCTTTAATCTTCTCCGCATTAGGTTGTCGTAAACCACAACGATCAATATAGATCATCTCTAATGAAAATCCACACAAAGATAGAAGGATGAAACCTTACTAGGAGATGGCTAGAATTCTTTCCTTGGGCTAGCAAAGACACGAATTCTTGTGAGAGTTAGAGAGAAAAAGAGTGTGTGCGTAAGAAAAAAAAAACTTTCTTTTCACTTATGTCTTACACAAGCTGCACAAAAATGATGATTATTTTCTACCCCCTTTGGCCTCCTGTAACCCCCATCCTTGATAGGAAGTTAAGGGAAGTTAATGGTCATGAATAGCATGCATTAATGGAAGTTATGGGAAATTAATGACCATGAATAATGTGCATTAATGGAAGTTTTAGGAAGTTAATGACTATAGCAAGCATTAATGGAAGCCATCAACACTTATTTCTAATCCATTCCATGCAATGTTTTCTACCACAATCACATCGTGATACAATCTCGAAGCACTCTCGCATATCTTGAATCATCATTCAAGACCATTTTACTCATCCTTCAGATCTCCTATGTGTGTGACTAATTAGGTTCCTAGTTATGTTGGTCATTTGAATTAACACTTAATTCAAGTAAGTTAAGAGCGGTATCTAGCAACACGTCATAACCCCTAATTGACCAGAAAGTCAGTGGTTTGACTATGAACCCTTCCATATGCAACGTTGCCATGCAATTCATCCTTTCACCATCTATACCCCATTTGGTTCAAAGTATGGTCAAAGTGTCAACTCCCACTAGACTGACTACGTCACATCTAGTCCAAGTGTTATTAGATCTTATCCTAAGGATCTCATTACCCTATGTATCATTGAAGACTCTCTTCATGACATATATATGCTCTGGCTAGAGACTCTCGAGTAATGACCCGATAAGAAGTCGTGGGTATCATCTCCTATTATGAGTGGTGAATCCTTTATTGGCTACTCAATTACCTTCAAATATCTTAAGCTGTATCCAATCACCACCCTATGAGTAACCCCTGAAAGGCACCAATGAATGGAGTCAAAGCGCAGGATCAATATCTAAGATATCCTTGAGTACCTCAAGTCAAAGGATATTTGCATCATTGCTATGATGAGACTATCGTTATCGTTGGAATAGAATATCCATATGATTGTCTCATAGTAGGTCAATCCAACATACTTACTATCCTTAGTAAGCATCCACATGTTAACTCTAAACAACTCATGTCTACAATTTATGAGATCTATTGCTTTATCTAATCAAGGAGTATAACATATGCTAGTCTATCCGGATTAATGATGTCCCATCTCATTAATCCTATGATTAAGGAAAGTTTAGATACTAACATAATTACACATAATAAGAATCTCATTATCATGATCTCATTATGGTTTCCTCCATGCTATGTTTTGTATCGAGGACTTCATTAAATCAATTTAAGATCAACATCAAATCCATAAATGTATGAACATCGAAATAATGAAAAATGCCTTTATTAATTATAAACTGATTTGTACAATAAGTGCTAATGGTGATTTCCTTTAGAGCACTTCTCTAACAAACTCTCATTTGCACTAAAGCCAATCACCTTGATATCTAATATCATAGGTGCACACATATGACATAAAACTCTTTTGAGAAATAGGCTTAGTCAACGGATCAACTATCTTCTGATCAGTGGTAACTCGCTCTATCTTGACATCATTTCTACCACTGATTTCTCTAATCAAATGGGAGCACTTGAGTACATGTTTGGACTTTTGATGAGACCTCGGTTCCTTTGCCTACGCTATAGCCTCGTTGTTGTCACAATACAACTATACTGGGTCAACGATGCTCAAAACCATATCAACTTCCATGATGAACTTCTTGATCTAAACCGCTTCCTTTACTGCTTCTGAAGTTGCAATGTACTCCACCTCTATCGTCGAATCTACATCGTCCTTTGTTTGAAACTTTTCTAACTAACTGCACTACCATTCAGTGTGAATACATATCCAAACTAGGATTTAGAGTCATCCCTATAAGATTGGAAACTGGCATCAATATACCTGCTTACCACAAGATCACCTTCTTCATATACCAAGAATACATCCTTAGTTCTTCTCAAGTACTTAAGGATATTCTTGATAGCCACCCAATGACCCTCACCAGGGTCCAACTTGTATCTACTCGTAACATTTAGAGCATACGATACATCGGGTCTAGTACATAACATAGCATACATAATTGATCCTATAGCTGAAGTAGAAGGAATAAAACTCATGTGAGTACTCTCATCTTGTGTCTTTGGACACATAGATTTAGAGAGTGTAATCCTATGTACCATGGGAAGATAACCTCTCAGACTACTTCATACTACACCTCTTTAACATCTTGTCTATGTATATAGACTGAGAAAGAGCAAGCAAACTTTTTGTATTTCTATAAATCTTTATCCCCAAAATATAAGTTACTTCTCTAAGGTATTTCATAAAGAAGTTCTTAGTTAACCAAATTTTGATTGACTGCAAAGTAGAGACACTGTTTCCTATTAGCAATATGTCATCTATATACAGTACAAGGAACATGGTTGCACTCCCACTATCCTTCTTATACACGCACAACTCATCCAGATTTTGTGAGAAACCAAACTTTTTAATTATCTCATCAAATCAGATATTCCAACTCTTGGATGATTGCTTTAATCCAGAAATGGATTTCTAAAGCCTTCTTACCTTTTCTCCATTCATAAATATGAAACTATTAGGTTGTGTCATATACACATCCTCGGTTAGGCTTCCATTAAGGAAAGTCATCTTCACATCCATTTATCATAACTCATAATCATAATGAGCGGCAATAGCTAGGAGTATCCTAATGGATTTAAGTATAGCTACTAGGCTAAACGTTTCGTCATAGTCAACACCTTGCCTTTGATGATAACCTTTAGCTATAAGCCTAGTTTTATGGGTAACTACATTACCCTCCATGTCAGTTTTCTTCTTGAAAACCCATTTGCACCCTATGGGTTTTATCCCTTCGAGCGAGTTAACCAAATTCCATACTTGCTTTTTATATATGAAATCCATTTCGAATTTCATAGCTTGAAGCCATTTGTTAGATTCTGAACTCTTTAGAATCTCTTCATAGGTAGTAGGCTCATCATCTTCTATGAACAATACGTTGTTAAGTTCACTTATGAGAAATCCATATCTCATGGGAACGTGACGTATCCTACCTGACCTATAAACTTCTTGTGTGTTAGAAGGTTGAACTATTGTTTCATCTTTCTGAATAATAGTCTCGGGTCTAGGAAGTTGATCTACGTCTGTTTAAGCATTTTGAACTTCCACAAGTTTAACGTTGCTCCTACGATCTTCTCTTAGAAGAAACTCTTTCTCTAAAAAGACAACATATTTTGAAAAAATCACCTTTTGTTTCTAAACATGGTAGAACTAATATCATATAGTTTCCTTAAGATATCCTACGAATGGAAGCTTGTCAAATTTACCTTTAAGCTTATCTGATTGAATTCGCTTCACATAAGCAAGACAACCCTAAACTTTCATATGAGAAAGATAGGGTTTTTTATTAGTTCATATCTCATATGGGGTAACATCAAATGTCTTGGATGGGACTTATTTTAATACATAAACAAAAGTTTCGAGTACATACCCCAAAAGGATTTTGGTAAATCCGCTAAGCCCATCACAGACCTCACCATATCTAACAAGGTTTGGTTTCTCCTATCGGTCACACCATTATGTTATGGCGTGTAAGGTAGAGTCCACTGGGACAATATTCCATTATTCCTGAGATAATTGAAAAACTCTTAGCTTAAGTATTCACCACCTCGATCTGATCGAAGTGATTTTATACTTCTCCCAAGTTGTTTCTCAACTTCATTTCTAAATTCTTTGAACCTTTCAAAGGCTTCAGGCTTGTATCTCTTAAGACACATATACTTATATTGAAAATGATCATCGATAAAGGTAATGAAGTGTATGAAACCATCTTTGGCATGTATGGACATCGGACCATATACATCAGTATGTAGTAGGTCTAAAAGTCATCAGATGCCTTCTTCTGCTTCAAAGACTCCACATAGGCCTTACAATTTCTCTTCCAGTGGCCATCCTTGCCATAGTGGAAGTAAGTTCCCTTTGAGGCAATCTTCTTTGCTTTCTTAACACCTCCTTTAGGCCCTCCGAACTTCTTGTTCTTTTGGATCTTTTTCTTCGAATTAGAAGAGTCCACCAGGATCACAACCTTGTCCTTGCGGATAGATAGCTCAACTTCCTTAAGCATGTTGACCAGTTCAGGAATTGTGCTAGATATATTGTTCATTCAATAGTTAAGCACAAATTGTGAGTAACTTTCGATTAAACCCATAACCGATTGATGTAGCCATTCATCTTTAGTACATACTGCAGTAGAGATGTCCCCTCAACCATCATAGAGTGGAAGAGCAATCGTAAAGTCTCAAACCTTTCAGACCTTGCTTACTCATCAAAGAGCTTTTTAAGATCATAGACTATGGTTTAAGCATCCATAGCCTCATGCTGCTTTTGGGCCTCTAGTGACATAGTGGCTAGCATAATACAGTTAGTCATCTCACTATTATCGAGATGCTCCTTATATACCTTCTGATCATCATCGGAAGCATTAGCAGCAGGGGGATCAGGAAGTGGTTCTTCCAGGACATTACCAAGCTTCTCAAACTTGAGAACTATTCTTAAGTTCTTGAGCCAGTCACGGAAGTTTGGTACAGTCAACTTGTTAGCTTCCAACAATGATCTTAGATTCACATTAGTACTCATGGTGTTGACTCGGCCAATAGCAACGTATCATCAAAGAGTGAAAAATTAGAATGTACATAAATACAAGTCTATAAGGACTTTAATAACACACATTATGGCTCCCACTATTTTTCATGAATTCATAACCCTTAATATAAATCCGAGAGAATTCATAGAGAAATTCTCTTAGTGGGTCAATATCCAATATTCTAATAATGACCTTAGGTTTGCCCAACAAGCCATCTTAGTTCAACCAGTAGGTATCATTCATACCAATGGTATCTCTAATGTAGCTATCGCATCTAGTGCTATCAACTATTGATGTGTACACACTCATTAGGCTATCAACTCTTGACATGTGTCCATCTAATGTACACTACGCAATTTCGCCTCTGTCCACATTGATCTTAGGTTTGCCCAACAAACTAATGCTTGTAATTGAAACCGAATTATTATTCTGAAATTTCTATTTCTATGGTTCCAACATATCCATGTAAAGTGAGCTTGGGTTTTCTTAATAACCTAACTTTAAAAGGACTCTAATTCTCGCCATATTAAAGGAAGGCATTAGTTTTAATATTCTAAGTGAGGGGTTTGGCTAAGGTCTCCTCTAACTTAGATGGTCTTATACATATAACTCATATATATGTGTGCGTATGTGTGTGTGTGTGTTTGTATAAGTTAGATGAGACCTTAGCATGCATACATATACATATAGTTACTATAATTATATGGCATGATATGGACTACCTAATCAAGTCAGGCCTAAGCCCATAACCATCCATCATGCAAGACCACACATTCTCCTAACCATGCATTCTCTAATGCATATATGTAAACACATCATTTTCGTTATGACATCTAACATGAAAGCTCAATTCAACACTTGGATCTAAGCCCAATCCAACACTTAGATTTATTATCTTCCTTTCACTAACTTGGCTAAAATTACTATTATATTTTATTTCATTTGGATTTAATATTAATATAATTAACATGAATGCCTAATTCCAAAAATTAATTCATAATTAATTTACCTTAAAATAATAATTTGATGTCCAAAATTAAACAACTTCAATTTTGTCACACAAACATCTTTAGTTTGGACCTGCTTCCCTCTTTTAACAAAGCATATCAAATGGTGTTTAAGGAGGAGCGACATAAAAATATCACTCAAGTGAAGGATGAACGAGGTGATGCTATGGCATTTGCTATCTCAAGTGCACATAAGAAGAATCAAATGCAACAAAGAGTTTCCAGGCCTTTTTACACTCATTGTAATAAGGAGGGGCATGAAGTGTCCAATTGTTTTTCAATCACCAAAAAAATATGGATTCGTGGTTTACTAATGGCAAGGGATGAGGATACTAAGTAAGTTAGGGGTAGGACGTGCTAATGTGGTAGGTCAAGGACATGGAGCACTAGGTATCGTTTCAAATACAACCTATTAAGGTGAAACTGCCAGACCTCAGGCTTTACTACTGCTGCAATTGAGGTAGTACAACCTTCATTTTTTACTGCAGAGTAGTGTAGTTTGGTTCTCACTATACTTGGTCCCAGTAAGCAAACAAGTACCACTAATAATTGTTTGCTTGATAACAGAGCCTCATATAGCATGATTGAAAATTGATCTTATTTAACTAATTTGATTGAATTGCCCAAGTCCCCTATTGGTTTGCCACCCATGAAGGCACTACCCATGTTGAAGGATTGATTTTAGAATATGTGCTTTATGTCTCACAATTGGAGTGCAATTTGATATTTGTTGCTCAATTGATAGATGCCTTGAGATGTCATGTCATATTCACTAAACAACTTTGTACGATACAGGACCACACTTCAAGGATGTTGATTAGAGTGGGTGAGAGATATGGTGGGGTCTATTGGTGAAGTAAAGGCTTAAGCACATCAAGTGAAGATAGTGGACTCCACCGACTTATGGCATTAGCATATGGGGAATCCCTCCTATAAAATAGTTTGTTTCCTACCTAATGTTTCTAGTAGTAGTTTTCCTAAGAGTCAGAATAAGTCTAGTGATGCATATTGTCGAGCTAAACAGACACGGGATGTTTTTGGTATTAGTAATGCTTTGGAACCTTTTGAATTGGTACATTATGATGTTTGGGGTGCCTATCATGATGCCTCTTCTTGTGGAGCTCATTATTTTTTGAAGAGAGTTGATGATTTGTCACATTCTGTATGAATTTATTTGATGGAAGAAAAGAGTGAAGTAACTGCTATTTTTAAACAATTTTGTGTCATAGCTTGCACCCAATTTCATAAATCTGTCAAAAATGTGTGTAGTGATAATAAGATTGAGTTTAAACACTTGAACTCATACTTTAAGGATAACGAAATTTAGCTTCAAAATTCCTACACTAACCCTCAACGAAATGGTCGAATTGAAATAAAACACTGTCCCATTCTTGAAATTGAACGTGCCTTATGTTGAACCTCAATTTATTTTTATTATTATTCATTCATTCATTCATTCATTTATTTATTTTTAGTATTGAGTCATTAATTTAGTGAGCATAAGTAGCAACTAGAAATTAGAATGTAATTGTTAGAATTAAATTGGAGTATAGTATGGTAAATAAGGAGGGGTATAATTGGAAGAAGAAGACCAAAATGTGGTCTTGAATAAATGAGAAAGAAGAAAAAGAAGAGAAGTGTGTGTGAGTGTGAGAAGAAGAGAGAAAGAAGAGAAAATGTGAAAGAAGAGAAGAAAAAAATCGTGGAAGCTAGGGAAGAAGAGAGAAAAACGTGGGGAAGCTAGAAAAGAGGAAGAATCAACTTGTTTAAGGTATGTTCATCTTTCCTTCTTGCTTAAGTAGATAAAGAAGTAGAGAAATGGGTTTGTGTTGGAAGAAAGAAGAGAAGCCCTGTTGATCTTTTATGGATATAAACTAGGTTTTGGTTTTTCTAACCTAGATGGACTATGGGTAGATTAAGTTTAAGCTTAGTTTTATCCTTTTTGATTGTTGAAGTTTTATGAAATTTCATTGAATGTTGTTTTGGATGGAAACTTGGTTTAATTGAAGGGAATCAAGGAAACATTACCCAATAGCAAGGGGAAAGGCAATCTTAAGCTTGGATTTTCAAGCAAAATTAGGTGGGTAATGTATTTATAGTTATTGTGTAAATGGGTAACTTTCTTGCCTATATGTGTATGCTTAATTGGTTATTTGTGAATTGTTATGAATGTTGGAAAATGCATGATGATTAATGATTATGTTATACCTTGAAAAAGGTTATGACATTTCTTATAAATGAAATGTGGGAAAAGTATAAGAAACATGAAAGTATGATTAATTGAATTGAGCATGAATATTTGCATGTGTTTGAGCAAAAGAGAAACCATTTTGTTCCTCACATGGATGTTGACTTAAGCCTTCTCTTGGCTACCCACTTGTGGCATATGAGATCCTAATAAATAGACTCATTTTGTTCATGGTGTAAACTTCGGTTTCTCCATTTTTACCCATGCAACTCTCGAGCCATTTGTTTATGCATTTCATCTTTGAATTATCAAGTATGATGCATTGGAGTGTTATTTTTTATGGTTAAATTTACACGTTATGTGTTACGCATAAACTTCCTTAATTATGAGTTTTTGAGCTAAAATGGTTAATGATTGAATCGCTAGAATAAAATGAATATATATATATATATATATGTTTGATTGTATGGCTTATTACCGATGGCTATAAATATATTAGCCACTGAGCTTTGTAGCTCAACCTATTACTTTTCACTCCTTAGGTGCAGAATGAGAAGTTTAGTAATCCTTGTAAGGCATTTGGAAACTCCAAGATAGCTATATTTAGTAACTAAGTTAGTTTAATTACTTTTGGGTAGCTTTAGTAACATATCGAGCACAAGCATTCATTTGTATTTTGTATTAAGTTAATGATGTGTTTGTTGATATGTAACTAAAGCTTTGTTCAAACACTATTTTATTTTAGCAATGAAATTAAGAATTGAAGAAGTTTCTTTAGTGTATGTTGACAATTTTCTTTAGTTAAGTTGTTGATGGTTGTGGGAAATTGGTAATGTGTAAGTGCAGAGTTTTGTGTTTGAATGTTAGGTTCTGGGTTGTGAAATGAAGGTTTTGCCTTAGTAAAGCCAGATGTTGGCTGCGACGAATCTTTCCCGAAGGGCAATTTTACTTAATTTTTTGTAACTTCACTACGACGAAAGCCAAACTTTCGTCGAGGCATATTTATCCCGAGAGGTTCTCGGATTTAATCTGGGGACTTTGTTGCGACAAAATCTGTAACATCCCATCACCAATGGGAAGGGTAAAATGGTAATTTAGAATGAGTTACAAGTGTGTAAACGTATCTCGGCATGGTCATGCCTAATATGGCCTCCATATATGCATAAATTGAAAGTTTTGTATATGCACATGATTGCACATAATATGGCCTAATGGGATTTTTGTGAAAAATGTGTTATTTGTGTTTGAAAAATGAATTGGAGTGGATTTTTGTGTATTTTCCATTTTTGGGAAATTTTAAGAATTGTTTTGGAATTTTTTGGGAAAATTTTTCTGGACCGGAGAAATTGCCAAGTGGCGGATTGATTGGATTTTCGGTACTGAAAATGACTGTCCAATGGCACTGAAAAAAATTGATATATGAATTTAGGTATTTTTGCTATGAGCCATTGGAATTTGGAGTAGAAATGACACTGTTTTTGGAAACTGACCTGAAGAATGCAGAAAACCGGGACAAGTGGCAAGTGACACGTGTCACTTGCCTACTTCTCACTTGTTATATAAATATCCTACCTGGTTCTGCCTGATTCTGGTGAGGCAAGACGCTGCTGTTTGGATCCATGAGATTGGTTGCCTTCCGCAAGAGAATACCTGCAAAACAACACAAGGCACGCCGGGGGTTGATATCCGGCAGGCCCCTCCGATGCTCAAGTTAGTCTTTTTGTGAGGCTTTTGGTGGCTGTAAACAAAGAAAGTCAGGGTTTTAATCTCGTACCTTTATCATGATGAGGTAATCAATTTATATCTGACCAATACCTGGTAGGTTTAGGTCTTTCCTTTCAAGTGGGCAGCCACCATTTATGAATGGGCTGTCTATGTTTGGGCCTGGGCTTGGGCCTAGCACGACCGACCCAACTATAAGCCCCCCTACTCCTCGAGTCTGATCAAGGAGAAGGGTCGAAGGAGTATATAAAGATAGTGCAGCTCGTTTATAGGACAGCTCGTGATAGGCCCAGTCGGTCAGACGTCAACGCGTAATGCATAGCGGCTCGGGATAAGGCCGACCAATCAGGGGTAGATATAACCGATCGATCGATCATAGGTGTCAGGTCGACCGATTGAACGTAGACGCCTAATCAAAGCGTTGATCTTAATTATTACTTGCAGCGCGTGTCCACTGGTAGGTTTTCAAAATTTGAAATAAAATGTCTTTGTAACCACCATACAGCTGTCACATTCGTCGCTTCAACTGTTGCGTCGTACAACTGTCAAAGATCATGTGCGTCGTTTCAACTGCAGCGCCGCTCCAGATATATGACAACCCTAATTCGTGCGGCTCGGATTTTTCCACGTGGTTGAGTTCGGCTCATATTTTCTCCATGTGTCAAGCGTTGGTTGGAACGTCCGTTCGGTCGATCTTCTATAAATACTCAGTATCGACAGACTATAGATTTTCTTCATTTGCACCTTCTTGCCTACATTTTCAGGAGTTTTCTTTCAACCGCCGTTCAGATTCCCAACTTCAATCACCAACTAGGTACGTCCTTTTTCCTCGCTTCTTCCTCTAAATTTCCTCTTTGTAAGCATGTCGTCAACCAGTCCCAGAGGTGGGGTTAGCCCTAGGGATGAAACCGCCGAAAGGGTAGTCACGGTGAGTGACCGGAAGGATGGGCTGGTCGTTGAGTAGCCACCGAAAGACGAATCAACGATGACCGTGGGGGAGTTGAATCAGTCGATTCTTAGGAACAATATCCCTTCATCCTAGGGACCCAGGTTGGCAGCGATGAATGAGCGAATTTACAGCAGTGCGGGGGGTTACTTTGCTGTTTCAGACAGTTTCTTTTCAGTCGATGGTATGAGGCTTCCATATGTTCCGATCATTGACGAGGTGTGCGTCGCCTATCGATTGAGGCCGAGCCAAATTCCTCCGAATGGATGGAGATTCATTAACGGTTTGGCCTTGCTGTGCCATCAGTTTGGCTGTCCGCCTTCGGTCGGCATCCTACGCCATTTTTTAAGAATGAACTAGAGTTCACGCGCTGGGGCCGGGGTCCCTCATCTGCAGTATAGAGATGCTCGATATCGCCCGGCCGAAACTGCTTCAAAAGTCCAAGCTTGGCGGACGAAGTACTTTTTCGTGAGGCGTCCGGGATCTTCCTTTGAGTCCCACCCGTGGAGATATCCTCTAGCCGAGTGATGGAACGACACCTCGAGCTTGTCTCTTACTAGAGAGGAGTGGGATGTAGTCGATCGCATTAAGGGGCTCGGTCGGTATGACTTCAATCGTCTCATTCTGGGATATCACGGGGGGGCCTCGGTCGATTCATTCCTAATCGACCCCCCAACCCGAATTAGCGGGCTAGGAGAAGAGATTGCCCCCTCTGGTTGATTCCTTGTGATTGAACCATTTACTGTATTTGTAAGTATTGGTTTCAATTTCTAACCTGTTTTCATTGTTATGCAGCCATGGCTAGGCTCGATGATTTCGCCGAGTCCTCCAACCCTGCCAGAGGCCAACGCAAAGCTGCCAGGTCCTCCTCGAAGACAAAGGGGCAGGACAAGAAAGGAGAGGTCGGCGCGGATGTCGCTCGACCTACTGTTTCTGAACAGGACGTTGCTCGTCCTACTGTTCCCGAGCCGTCTGCAGCGCTAACCCTGCCAGCTGTACCCGAGCAATCAACAGTGATGACCCGGTTGGCTGGTGAAGGCCTAGCGGTCATTAAAGAGGAGGATGAAGAGGTTGTGCCACCTCTTAAGAGGAAAAAGACCGTTCGGGTTATCCACCAACCGCCCTGCCCATCGGACCAAGGTAGGAAGAAAGAGAAGGGGAAAGAGAACGGGGAAGAGCGTGTCGCTCGATCGGATAAGGGCAAGGGGAAAGGGCGAGCGGTGACCACCGAGAAGTGGGAGCCAACGATCAGGAGCTGGTGGCCCATCTCATTCATAGCTGTGCGAGGGAGCTGGCATTCGCCTCCGCGATGTATCAACATGTCGAATAGCTTGACGGAACTTCTCTATCGCTGGACCGGGAAGTCCGCGATGTTCATGAGTAAGTGAACACTTTGAGGGCTGAGCTTTCAGAGGAAAAATAGGAGAAAGACGTTTTTCGGGCTCAGCTCTCTTCGCTGGAGGAGGAGAAGAGTGCATAGGAGGAAGAGAAGAGCGTTTTGAGAGCTCAACTCTCGTCGGGGGAGGAGGAGAAAAACAGAGTAGTTGCCTCCAGAGATGAGCTGGAAGAAGAGTGCCGAGCGTTGCAGGAGGAGGTGCTCAATGCCAACTCAAGAGCCAAAATGGAGCATGAGCTCCAGCGGAAGTTCCTCCACGACTGCCACGAAGCGGTGGTGGATAAGGTTAGGGCTGAAAATCGGCTGTTTGAGCTGCAATGCTCTGTCAAGGAGCAACGGATTGAGGCCATCAAGAGATCGAAAAGGCGGTTCATATAGGAGGAGTGCTTAGAGTTTGCTTGTGACTTGGCCCTTTCGATCCTGAAGAATTGCCACGACGTTTGCATCCCTGACGGGTCGGAGGGTCCTTCATTCGAGGATTATGCCGGGTCGATGCTTCCCACTACTCTCGACCTTTCTCTGGACGAAGTGAGGGAGAGAGTCGAGGAAGAACGAACGTCGGTTCCGAATGAGGAGCTGGACCTTAGCTCGTATGAGGAGGACGAGCGACCTCACAGGGATGTCTCTCCAGTTGCTCCCTCAGACCCCGCTCCCGCCTCGGCTGCTCCGCCGACCTTCGAGACTTCTCCTGATGCCCAGGCTGTTCATACTTCTCCTTCCGCTGATTTTTAAAGCTCACCTGGTCGGGCTTGTGACCAGGAAAAATATACAAAGAAATGAAACTCTTATTTTTGTCCATTATTTCAATATATCGTGTTTCCACGTTTGTTTTCTTTATTATCGATCGGTAGTAAGGTTTGATAGAATCGCTCATGCCCGAACGATGTTAAGGCCGAGCGATCCAAGATTGTTTTCTCAGCATCGCCTAGTTTCAAGGATCTTGTCTTGGCAACCTGGCCGAGTGAAGTAGAGGCCGAGCGATCCGAGATTAAACTTCTCGGCATCGCCTGGTTCCAAGGATCTTGTCTTGGCAACCTAGCCGAGCGAAGTAGAGGCCGAGCGATCCGAGATTAAACTTCTCGGCATTGCCTGGTTCTAAGGATCTTGTCTTGGCAACCTGGCCGAGCGAAGTAGAGGCCGAGCGATCCGAGATTAAACTTCTCAGCATCGCCTAGTTCCAAGGATCTTGTCTTGACAACCTGGCTGAGCGAAGTAGAAGCCGAGCGATACGAGATTAAACTTCTCGGCATCGCCTAGTTCCAAGGATCTTATCTTGGCAACCTGGCCGAGCGTGGTCGAGACCGAGCGATCCGAGATTAAGCTTCTCGACATCGCCTAGTTCTAAGGATCTTGTCTTGGCAACCTGGCCGAGCGAAGTAGAGGCCGAACGATCCGAGATTAAACTTCTCGGCATCGCCTGGTTCTAAGGATCTTGTCTTGGCAACCTGGCCTAGCAAAGTAGAGGCCGAGCGATCTGAGATTAAACTTCTCGGCATCGCCTGGTTCTAAGGATCTTGTCTTGGCAACCTGGCAGAGCGAAGTAGAGACCGGGCGATCCGAGCTTAAACTTCTCGGCATCGCCTGGTTCCAAGGATCTTGTCTTGGCAACCTAGCCGAGCGAAGTAGAGGCCAAGCGATCCGAGATTAAACTTCTTAGCATCCCCTAGTTCCAAGGATCTTGTCTTGGCAACCTGGTCGAGCGAAGTAGAGGCCGAGCGATCCGAGATTAAACTTCTCGACATCGCCTGGTTCTAAGGATCTTGTCTTGGCAACCTGGCAGAGTGAAGTAGAGACCGAGCGATCCGAGCTTAAACTTCTCGGCATCGCCTGGTTCCAAGGATCTTGTCTTAGCAACCTGGCTGAGCAAAGTAGAGACCGAGCGATCCGAGATTAAACTTCTCGGCATCGCCTAGTTTCAAGGATCTTGTCTTGGAAACCTAGCCGAGCGTGGTCGAGACCGAGCGATCCGAGATTAAGCTTCTCGGCATCGCCTGTTTCTAAGGATCTCGTCTTGGCAACCTGGCTGAGCGATCAGTTGAGGCCGAGCGATCCAAGATTAAGCTTCTCGACATCGCCTGGTTCTAAGGATCTCGTTTTGGCAACCTGGCCGAGCTATCACTTGGTACACTCTTCTCCTTTTGAACAATTTGTGAAACTTTGCTTGCCAAGAAATTTGAAATCCCTTTATTGATGATGACAAGGGCATGGGCCGTTAAAAAACCTGACTGGAAGGGCCAGAAAAAAGGTACCCACAGGTTGTGTACAATAAACAATAATGAATCAAAGAAACAAGAATTAAAATCAAGCTTATCTATTGGTAGAAAGCCTTCAAGTTTTGAGAATTCCAGGGCCTTGGTAGAGTCTTTCTGTTCGACCCGCGCAAGATGTAAGAACCGTGCCCGGTTTGTTTAACCACTTGGTAGGGTCCTTCCCATGTCTGATCGAGCTTTCCAGGATACTTTCCAGCCCCTCGGTCTTTCGTAGAACGTACCCTCTGACCTTTATGTCGCTCGGCTTTACCCTTCTATTGTAGAACCTCGTTGCTTTTTGCCTAATGGCTTCTGAACGAGCAGCTGCCCTCTCTCTAACTTCACTGAGAAGTACCAGTTCTGCCTTGTGGGCTTCGTCATTCTTTTCTTCGTCGTAACCCGAAACCCTTTGGTTGTGCAACACCACCTCTACTGGGACTAGGGCTTCCGCCCCAAAAGTCATCCTGAACGGTCTTTTCCCGGTGACTCCATTTAGGGTAGTTATGTACGCCCACAACACTTCATCTACTTCGTCCACCCAGGTCTTGCGTCCGTCTAAGCGCTTCTTGAAAGCGCTCATTATCTTCTTGTTAGTATTCTCCGCTAGACCATTACTTTGAGGATGGGCCACTGAAGTTAATTGGAGCCTTATCTTTAGTCGTTCACAGAAGTCTCTGAACTTGTCGTTATCAAATTGCTGACCGTTGTCTGCAACCAAAACCATGGGCATCCCAAAGCGGCTCAGAATATTCTTACGTACAAAATTTTCAATCTTCTGTTCCGTAATAGTGGCGACCGCTTCCGCTTCTACCCATTTAGTGAAGTATTCAACCGCCACTATCAAAAATTTCTTCTGCCCCGGACCAAGAGAAAAAGGTCCTTGAATGTCCATTCCCCATTGAGCAAAGGGAATGGGATGACTCACAATTTTTAACTGCTCGATCGGCTGGTGAGATGAGTTGCTGTTCTTCTGGCAAGCCTCGCACCG
>JANIPM010000009.1:13408921-13420156 GCA_027478405.1 Erythroxylum cassinoides
GAGCCTTAACCTTTTTTTTTCTTAAAAACACCCCATATTTTAAAACCCAAAATCCCATTAGCCTACCCATTAGTTTGAAATTTTTGCTACTTTTTTTAGATGAGTTGAATGATACTTCTACTTTTGGATCACATTGTATTTAGTTGCTATTTTGTTTATTGTTTCTTCAATTATTGAAAAAAACTTTTTGGTAGCATCAATAAGTGCGGAGTAGTAGTTTATTTTCATTTTTATCTTAAAAATATGTTTGTTATTCCTTTGTTCACTTATTACTTTATGAATGCTTGTGTTAAACTCTTTACCCTTTTTGACCCACCTTAACCCTTATTACATTACAACCCAAAACAAGTCCTTTTGATCTATTTATGCATGTAATCATTGTAGAGGAGAATTGGTGTATTAGCAATCCTATGGTACTGTAGTTTTCTATAGGGAGCTTGAGCGAAACATTAACCATCAAACACTGGAGAGAAATGAGTGAAATTGTGAGGAAGATTTATTGTGCATTTATACTTACCTTTTAGTGATGGTGCCATAAATAGAGTTTGCTTATGTACACTAATGAAAAGTAGTCATGATATGTATAATAAATTGACATTTAAGTTGGCCAAACTTTGAGGAAATCCATGCTTTGATCATTGTGAAAATGAAGTGATGGAATTGATTGGTTGTGTTTGATTTTTCTTGAGGACAAGCAAAGATTTAAGTGCGGGAAGGTTGATAGTTGTGCATTAGTGTGTGTTTTTCTAAGTATTTGGCTCGTATTTCTTACATAATAGGTTAGTATTATTGTGTTTTATGACTTGTTTTGTGTGTTTTTGTTTAGTTTAATATTTATGGTTTTTCTTTTGTGTTTGATGTTGGTTAGGGTAAGAATTGATCATTTTGTTGTAGGAATGGAGGGTGGACACCTTTGTGATTATGCTATGGACCAAGAGAAGAGAAGAGAAGTGGAGTTGTTGAAGAACAAGAACCCATGACTGTCGAAAAGGGTATGTTTCCTATGATCGTGAGAAGTCTATGGAGAAAGTTTCTATCACATTAACCCATGATCGTGGGATGCACAAAGATAATTCCCACGACCATGGGACGCTTAGCCCGAGTAGCCACGCAAGTTTCATTTATTTTTTTAGGGTTTTATGATATGTAATGTCACAAATCTCTAGGACTGAAGATGGTGATGGAAACTAGCCTCTATAAGCCAAAAAAAAAACAGATTGAGAGCCTAGATATAGGTGGAGAATCAAGGTTTTTCATTCCCAATTGAGCAAAGAGCATCCCGTCATCCAGATTTTCTAGATTCGAGAAAAGAAGAGGAAGAGCTGGCCCCATTTAGTTCTTATTTCGATTTTTTTCTCTTCTAACATGTTTGTCATAGATTGTTTAGTTGTTGGGGATGTTAATTACATTATGATTGACTAAATTTTTTTTAAAGGGTTTATTGTTTGAATTATTTGTGAACTTTCAATTGTTGATTCAATAGTACAAATGTTTGTGTTATTTATTGAGCTCAAACCTTACAACAAATCGAGAGAGTGAGCTTAGTAATATGTGTTAAATGTATAACAAGAGTTGACATTTAATAGACTTATAAATAACAAGTTCTTGATTTATTAAGAAGATATTTCAATAGATTGATACACTGCTTATAGGATAACTTTATATCTAGTTGAATGTTTAGGAAAAGCTTTATACATCGAGAGATCCCAAAGTTAACCTTATATTTCATTTAGTTGCACCTTGAGAGAGGGTAGCTAAAATTTTAGGAAATCTTCGGCCAAGCATAAATTGAATTAATTAACCAGAAGAGAGCAAATAGGGATAATGACAAGATCAAATTCTTAATCTTGATTTTCTCCAAATTTTAATTTACAATTTTGGTTTAAGTTGCGTTGTTTCCTTTTACCTTTAATTTATCTTAATTTTACTTATCTATTTAAATTTGATTGAATCAATTTCTTAAATAAAGAACAACCTAAATTAAGTAGTGCCTAAATACAATACTTGTAGGATTGATATCCGCTTTTTACTACAAGTTCCAACCCGTATACTTGCATTTTTTAGCGTAAAACTAATAGTTTGGTTTGCATCCAACAACTCATCTTGAATTAACTCAAAAATTTTGCAATTTGACTTGTTTCTAATTTAGGTTATGTTTGGTTGGGGGTTTATTAATAGAATGAAATAAAATGTAATATTATTCCATCATTTAGGAGGAAGGTTTATAATGAAATGGAATGAAATGAGATGGAAAAAGAGGGTTTTATATTCTATCTCATTCCATCCTAAATAATAAAAATAAGAAACCTATGATTTGTGAGATTTAGGATGGAATGTAAAATAATAAACAACTTTTCACTATAGTACATTATAAACTCCCATTTTTTTAAACAACATTTCACTATATTATATTATGAGCTCTTTTATCTTTTTCAAACAACAGTTTTCTAATATTACATCTTTTTATATTCTAATATATTATAAATCATTTAATTTCATTAAGAACCTTACATTCAACCAAAGATACCCTTAAGGGAGGGCAATTGGGTTGGTTTTTAACCATTCGAATCTCAATTCCATCATATCTTGAATTAAATTCAGACAGATATAAAATGTTCGGAGCGGGTTTGGACTGTTGACATATATCCGTTAGATGTAACGGGCTGGACAGCTGCTACTTTGTACAGATGTACACTACAAAGGTAACCGTCCGGTCCGGGCAATGATTTTAGAATCTCTAAATCTTTCTGGAGCCCGGTCTAAAGTCAGACTCGATGTGTTCTCTGGTTAGACGGCTGAGGACCTTCACTCCATGCCTCCGGTCCACCTCCGATCAGTTCCGCTTCGCGCGGACTGAATCCGGTACAAACAGGCGGCGCTCCAAGCAGCCGGCCTTTGGTAAGAAGAAAACGGAAGAAAAATCAGAGTGGTGGGTCGTCGACGGTGAGATGCATGAAATCGGCGAGCACGTGCCTCTACGTGAACGGTTCGTGATTCCTCGAGACAACATCCCCAATAAGCGCCGTAAACAGCTCAGAGAGCAGTTCATGCGCCGCACGCGCCTCGTTCTCAAGGAAGCTGTAAGAACCTTTTTATTGTAGTCCATCCATATCCTTCTTTCAATTCTCTGAGCTTTATTTTTGGGATGATTGATTTTTCTAATTCAATTTATTTTGTGTGTCATAAGGAGCACGAGCCTTGGTGCAAAAGGTATATGGAGTTGTATAATGAACTTAGAGAGAATTGGGAGCGCTTGTATTGGGATGAGGGCTACTCGAAGAAAATAGCCCAAGATCATGCTAATTATGAGTCTCCTGATGATGATGACCAAGATTTTAACCCTTACAAGTTTGTTCTTTCCCATCTCTTTGTTTTTAAACAAATTTCTGAATTCCTACTTTTATTATGAAGAGTTTGTTCCTTTTAAGTACGGTTAATGGTAATCTGATGCGAATGTCAGCGACTGTGAAGAATCTTACCTAGTCATTGGTTGGAGAATTTCTGTTTCATAGTGGAGAGGAAGTCTTTGTCTGGTGCTTATAAATTGTTTCCATTTTTAATCTCATTGTGTATACTTTTAATTTTTCAGCATAATTTGTGATATCACATGATAGATTCTCTCCTTTTGTTTTTAATGCTGTTTATTTTGTTGTTAAGGGATGAGCTTTCTTTTTCTTCATTTTCATGCAATTTCAAGCCAAGACGTCTCATATTTGATGTTTTTGCATGTGGTACAGGAGTAGGCGAAATGAGCTTAGGAAGGTATGCACTTTACTGAAACTTTCTCTATGGATCTGATGTGACTGTAATTTTAATTTGCCATAGGACACTAAGATAGATATTGTTCCGAGGTATTATGAGTTATAAGTTGGTCGACTGTTGGTCACTATTTTCTCCAATTTATTGAGAACTTGGTTACATACTTATGAATGGATATGCTTGTAGGTATTGAAATGCTCTATGATGATGGGTTATGATGTCATTTTTGTGCTACTTTAGAACAGACTGCAAAACATGGATTTTTCAATCTCTAGCTTGAGTTTGTAAAAGACAAATTTTAAAAACTACTGTGAATGCAGGACCAGAATTTCGGGCGAAACAGTCAAGGAGATTCATGGGAAAAAGTCAACCTAATTCGAGATAAGTTTGAATATGATAGAGAGAGAAGAATGAGAGAGAAAGGTATTTTGTGTGGTGTGATGTTACTAGCTTGGATTATTCATTTATTTGGCCAAATTGCTTAACAGTCTTGTTGCAATTAATAGCATGAAAATTTGGTTGATATCAACTCAAAATTAATTTCTTTACCATGTTACTTTGTCTCATCAATGCATTTAATATATATGCAACCTGTGGGGGTGCTTTGTTCAGTTTAGATGTAAAATGTTAAGATGAGGCATATTTCTTTTATGCGACTGCGATACATGGTAATAACATCCAAAGACGCTGTTGCTAATCTAGATGTGCTTCTTTAGGACTTGCATGTGGCAGCTTCAGTTATTGAAAATAAGCAGTTTCTCATGTCTGGTTTTGAGAAAATGTTTTCTTATTCATGGGTATCTCTTGTTTGATCTAGAGAATTGGTTGCCAAGAGTGCGTAAACTTTTAACTTTCCAGTTAAAGAAAATTGAAAGAAAACCCTTTACTATTCCTGCTATATAAGAATGATGTACTTTGCCTGGTTACGAGGAAACCGATATCATGAGATGTATCAGTTGGTTTTAGTACAAACTTTCCCAATTCATTGAGTAATTTGCTTCAATAGTTGTGGCCATGGTGAAGACAAATTCAACTTGTGGTTGATGGTGGCTTGGAAATTTTATCGCGGTCCTTATGTTCTTGTTGTCTTTTCCTAATATGTTTTTCATGTGCAGCATTTGCACCAATGACTCGAGGAACTTCTCAAGACATGCCCAGTTTGAACTCCCTGAATCAGCCATTTGATACCCGCAGGTACTTCCCTGCTGAATGAGATTGACGAAAGAGTTGTCATAACATTGCAATTCCAGGAAATGAGAATCTAGGAAAATATCACGGCAAAATCTGCAGGAAGGGCATTGGCAGTTTTTACCTCTTAACGAGCTTCCGTACTTTTTGATTGGAGCGTTGGTTTAGCTGAAGCCCCCCATGAGAGGTTATTGTTCATGTTCCATAACAAAAGTTTGTCAGTAGGTTAGCTCTTGATAATAGTTTTTTCGTTTGGCTGTGTTGGTCGTGACGCGAAGAGATGAGCCCAAAACTATTGTTATTAATCTTAATGCAGGTTATAGTTTGAGCTACAAGAATGCGTTGAGTCGTTATCTCAGTGCAACTTTAATGCACTTTTGTTCTTTAGATTATCGTCATAACTGCATTATTTTCTTCATTATCACTTCACTCCTTCCACTATTGGGTTACCGAATTTGTATATAATGTAATCCGGTTAGAAAGAAATGTTGTGTATTTCGTAGGATTTAAATAAAACAGAATTATCAATAAAAAAAACAGATCCATCAATTTTCACTTCTTTTTGTAAAGTTCCTTTTTATCCCCTGAGTGAAAAGCTTTTTTTTCTGGAAATTAAAAAATTAAATTAATTCTAAGCAAAAAGTCGAAAGGATATCAAGTGCATCATACAAGAATAAATTTTTTTTGATAAATCGAAAAAAATCAAAACTTAAATAACCAAAAAAGAAATAAAGCTTTGACGATTGTACTTGGTGTGAATTGCTATTCTTTAGCATGGGTCATTTCTTTTTATAGTGGAAGAATAATGTGTATAGCTTTGCTGCTAAAGACCAACAAGTAACCTAGAATCGTTACCATCTTTCATATCATATAGAAGTAGGCACTTTTCTGTTTTTTTTCTCTTTATAGATTATAGAATGTGTAGCCCGTAGCCATTTGAAGGAAAGCATAATCATCATTGGGCATTTCCTGTAGCTTAATGCTCCATAAGACGTCTCTTTCTATTTATAATAGGAACAAGTGACTCCACACCACAGTAGAAAATCCTGCTACAGTGTATTTGAATGTCAGCAGTTAAAGAATAAAGGGCTTATAGATTTCTAATAGTCGCCATAAAATTTGCAGTTGAGTGTAAGGTGCCAAATAGGGGCTTCTGATTCTGTAATATATAGTTAGCCTTTCCTTTACAGTTAGCCACAACATGAAAGAGACAATAGGGGCCATTAGCTTGTTCCAGACCACCTTGTGCTAGGGGTGGGTGGAAAAATTCTGAATGTTTCCTTACATGACTTGGTTGAGAGCTGCCTTGAGGAATGTCTCAACCATCTGATTTTATCCTCCTCCAAAGAATCAGGGTTGTAAGCAAGAAGGCAGTCATTTAAGAAGCTTGTTACTCTACTTGATTGATTCCATCCTTTATTAGAGATTAGGCAACTAATTGAGGAATTAACATGATAAAAATGTCTTAAAGTATTGAAGTTAGGCAAGAGATGAAGGGGTCCAAATGGACTATCATTCCAAAGAGGTGGAGAGGCCATTCCATACTTAAAATCTGAATGTGCACTTGCACGGAGTCTCTTAGCTTGAGAATTTGCATCATGCTCCATGAAGAGAGTTCGCTAATGCTCCATGAAGAGTCACCATTGCTTTAGCTAACTAGAATTTGTCCCTCTTAGATAGTATCTATGGACCGATCTCTCCCATTGTGAAGTCTTCTCAATTATAATTCTCCATAACCCTCCCTCATCCCTTAGTAAACATAGATTATCCCAGCTAACTTTAGTAAAAGTCCTTATGTGAACGTCACCAGTCCAAAGAAAGTTTCTTATGAACTTCTCAACTTCCTTAGTTTTTAGGGATCAGTAAGAATGATGACCAATCAACATTGGTGATAAGAGACATGAGAGAGCGATGAGAGAGAGATGAGTAGAGATCCCATAACTTCTAAGATCGCTGGTGGTTAATCCTTCTCTCTCCATGGCTTCTTCTTCTTCTCCTTCCCCAGCCCGAATTCCTCTTGCCCTAATACCTGTTCTTTCTCCAAGTCCCTCCCAAATGACCTATTCCTCCAACCCTAATTGAACCCAAAACACAGACCTAAACATCAGCGTCCTTTCTTCAACCAAAAATCCACCCCCCAAAATGACCTCTTCCACCAATTGTACCAAAAATACATCCTCGACTAAAAACCTGATAGATGTAGGCCTATCTGCTACTCAGCAGTCGTTTGAACCAGAAACATCCTCATAACCCCTTGCAATTAAAACTTCGAAAAATCCTAGAACCTAGAAGTCAGTATTTTTTGAATATCTGGAGGACTCCTTAGAAGCTAAAGTTTTGACCTACTATCCTCCGGAGGTTAAGGAGGACTAGATCTATGTCATTCCTCCTCCAGAATTATCCAAGAAAGGAGCTGCTCAAATCAGATTCGCCCTGATAGGATTTTTCATGGGTAAGCGTCCTGCATTTCCTGTGGTTCAGAGAGCGTTAGCACAATCCTGGTTAGCGTTTGGGCTTAAGGAAACCTTAATTATAGGTTCAAACAACTTCCTGTTTAAATTTGATTCGGAGATAGGTTTGAATTTGGTTCTAGAGAAGGATCCTTGGCATATCCAAGATAAACCCTTTTTTTTACGAAAGTGGTGTTTGAATGTGGGGGAACAAGAAGATGTTAGGTTTGCCTCGGTGTGGGCTAGATTCCATAACATACCTGTAGAATACTGGAACATTGAGGGATTGGGAAGAATAGCAAGTGTGGTTGGCCACCCTTTATTATAGATACCCAAACTGCTAGGATGTCTAGAATTGTGTATGCTAGAATGTGTATGGAGCTAGCATTACAAAGGAGTTGGCCTTCTTCTTTCCAACTGGCTACTTACAGTGAAGAAGGGAAAATAATCTTTAAAGAAATAAAGATTGAGTACGAATGGAGGCCTGATCATCATTTACAGAAGAAGGAATGGGCATCTACAGGGAGATTATTTAAGACTGGATTACAACAAGAGTTAGAGAAGGGGAAGGAAACTATTCTAAATAGTTTAAATCAACAAAAAAGGAAGGAACAGAAGTTAACCTCTGAGAAGACATCAAAATCATAAGGAGAATAAAGCTTCTAATATTTAGATAGAGCAAAGTAAGGGTAAAGGATCTCAATAGAATTTTCAAGCTCCTGAGATGGCAATACAAGATGATAAGAAAGCAAGTCCTGCTGGAAGTCCTACCCAACTAAGCAAAGATCAACAGAAGCAAGATGAACCGAGTGGAGACTTTAAGGATCCAAATCTTCCTGCTGTGAGTCAAGTAGGTATCCACCTCTACTATTTCTAAATTGGTTCCTAGTACTAATACTCAGAGTCTTGGGCTTTTGGGAGGGGTAGAGGGAGATTTTACTGTTAGAAAAAGTAGGAAATCTAGTAGGTAGCAGAAGTAGGAGGCCTTTATTATGTTTTATGATATGGCTTTAGTTTTTTGGAATGTTAGGGGTCTTACAACCCTAAAAAGCAACTAGCTGTAGATGCATGTATTAAGAGGTTGTCAGTTTCTTTTGTCCGCTTGATTGAGTCTAGGATTAGGTCTCCTCCCTTTTTGAATAATGTATGCTCCTCTTTGTTTCTTATATGACTTTCTTATAGTAATGTAGATCATGCTTCAAATGCTAGGATAGTAATCGCTTAGAATCTAGATTGTTTCTTGTGTTCTATTCAAATCACAAATGATCAACTAATTCATTTAGAGGTTACTCCAATGAATAGTTCTTTGTTCTTTTTGTGACTTGTGTTTATGGGTCAAATAATCTCAATCATAGGAAGAACCTCTAGTCTGATTTGTCAAATATCAATCTCACTGTTGGTAACTACCCTGGGATTATAGCTAGGATAGTGATCCTAATGTTGAGTTTACTTTGAGTTAATGTTGATTTAGTTATTTTTGTGCTTATTGATTTGGTTGTTATGATTGATTAATATAATTGCATGTTTTGGTAACAAACCGAGAGGGTGAGCCGGATAAAAAGATTAGATCGAATTAATGAGAGTTGGGCAATCTAATTGGCCACTTAATTAATCTAGTTGGTAATTTCATAGAGAGAGATCTCGCGTGAGACCCGATTGTTTATTAGAGAGCTTTAGAACTAATTAGAATTGTGGGTAATTTGTGAATTGTGAGATTACAAGTTCCATAATTCAATTAGGGTTTACAATTTAGTGTTTAATGGTTATAACTTGAGATAGAGTAATCAACCCTACGATCGCCTTGTAGACCTATGTCTTTAGTTCAGTCTCCAATCAAAATTATCCTATTTGAATATCTACATATCAAGATATGGCTAAAATACCAAAATTTGTTATGTGGAAACACTCCATCTAACGAGGTACACACTCTAATCAACGCACCTCAATCTTATTATGCAAGAATAATGCCAAAAACGCATCCAAATACTAGAAACATCCCATTTTAATATAAAATACTTCTTTTAACAAAACCTTTCATGTTACCCTTCAAAACCCAAACAACATATCAAAATTTTCATACCTTTTAAAGAAGTGTTTCAAAACCCTCATTTGTCACTCCACTAACTTCCCTTCTTTGGTCTTCTCCTCTTTTACATATAACATACCAATTCAAAACTCATTTTCAGCAGTCATAGATGCATAACAAAACCCTAGCTAAAGTTGAGATGAGAAAGGAGCTAAATTTCATACCAAAACATGCAATTAACGTACCTTAAACTTTAAATGCATAAAGGGATTTAACAAGATGTTGGATTGTGATAGAGAAAAGCTCAAACTTCTGCAAATTTTTTTTTTGGTTGATCCTCCCCCTCTTTATCTACGTGTGTTTAGGTAAAACTTGAGATGGGTGAGATGACATTTACCATATGGCTAAAGCTTATGTTGCGGGACATGAAACATGGCTCAATTTTATTGGTTTCTACTTTTCACTTTTCACTTTTCTTTAATTACAAAAATGACCATACCTTTGTCTTATTCTATGAAATTGCATGTCATCTTAATTCATTTAACGATTTAGTCCATGATTAATGTATATTTATGCATGCATAACACAATTAATCACAAATTACTAAATTACCGTCAACAATTATGTTCCTATCGATTACAAATACTTTCAGGGACATGAAACATTCCTACTAGGGTATAATTTTGGGGCCTCACATTTTAGTTTGTTTTTCCCTTTCCTTCTTGCTAATTTTCTTCTATAGTTTATAGAAAATCCTTGTCTTCTTCTTTATCTGTAGGGTATTGAAGAATTCTTAAAGCTTGATTTAGGAGTGTCATTCTCCTTTTCCTCCATCTGAGAATGGACCTGAGTAACTACATTTTGAGTCCCCTCCATCACCTCAATCTCTTCATTTGTTTCTAGCTTAATCTCATTATTCAACCCCTTGTTAGAGTGTTTGAGGTCCTCTTAAGTGTCTAGCCCCATAATTTCATCATGTTCTCCTATTTTAAAAATTTTTCTAGTAGCTTTCTATTTTCTATTGAAATTATTAGTCTTGCAAGGATAAGTAACTAAAATGTCAATCTTCACCCTTTCTCCTTCCTCTCCCAGTTTCACAAATGGGATATTCTTAGGCAATTCAGAGTTTTTCTTGATTTCATCAAAAAAATTTGAAATGAAAATTCTCTTCATGTTAGTTGTTTGAGTATCCATACATATTTGTTTTCCTAAGGAGATAGGTAGGAAGCTTAGCCCTTCAATTGTCCAGAATTCTAAAGGAACGATATGAAAATTGATCTAAATGGGGATGCTATCTATATTCCCTCTATCATATTCAAGACCTAGCTTCCATTTTTAAATGAAAATAGGTTGACCTCCCCAAATACTAAAGGCCTTGCTTGAGTATTTCATTTAGACAATGTTTAAAGTTGAATTTAAATAAGAAATTTCCACTTTCCATCAACATTGTCTTCTCCAACCCTTTATTGCTTCACCTTGTTGTCACTCAGGTAAGAAACACCTGGAATGCAGGTCTTCTACTCCATAAGAACCCTACCAGAGTTGAGTACTAAATAGTAGCCCCCACTTTTGATGGAATCAACAATATCCACAGCAGAAGCAACCCAGGATCAGAAATATATATACAAGCAAACCAATCACAAGAATCGAAACAAGACAAACCTGTTGAAGAAACTTCTTTCCGCAAATCTTTTTACTCTTACAGCCTTATATCGTGTAACCTTAATTGTTTCTAAAAACCCTTATTTCTGGGTGGTCAGAAAGAATATATCGTGTGTCTTTTTAAAGAGTTTTTTAGATAGTTGATGTTTT
>JANIPM010000009.1:13487810-13500459 GCA_027478405.1 Erythroxylum cassinoides
CACGATGCTGGGGGAGCACGGGAAAACTGCTACAAAAGGTTTGAGCAGACAAAAACTCTGCGACTAGGGCAGACCCAAAAATAGCCAATTTTAGTCTTTTTGTTAATGCTACTGATATGACATGCCACATTAGCTAGCACTTTTCTCACGTGGATGAGACATAAACCTTGTTTTCTATGTTAGTAAATTGTAATTGTTAAACTAAAAATATGGAGAGAAAAAAACCCGAATTCGCTCTTATACCCAAACATGACACTTCTTCTCACCATCTTAAAATTACTAATTAACTCCATTCTTCTCGATGCTCCTCCGCTGCCAAATTGAATTTGTGATGTTGTGTTGGTGACATACAATGGTAGTGAAAAAAAGAAGAAGAAGCATAGGACATGATTTATGTCATTCTTTTCTCTTAATTCCATTTTCGACTTTTTGTTTCAATATCCAAATTTGGCTTATGTGTCTCCATGAATAAATGAACAAAACACAAAAAAATACTAAACCTAAACCCCTCCTTCTTTCCTATCTTGCAATGACTTTTGGGGTTTTTCATTGTTGCTTTTTACGAGGACATGCGTTGACGGCCACTTGATTAATGGACACTTTTGTGAACAAGCTTGGCAATTTTTCCTGCTTAAAAAGTGAGAGCTGTTTTTTTTTTTTTTTTTTTTTTCTGTTTACAAAGGAAAACTATAACCCTAAATTAACACTCTGGGTATGTAGCGCCTTGCGCATCTCATCGGAGGATCTTCTGAACTCCAAAAGGGGGCTCTTGTAGGATATAAAGGGTCGGGCTGCACACCTCAGCGAGTCGAGCGAGGCTGTCCATGCACTGGTTTTATTCCTTGAACACATGCTACATCTGAACTGTCCATTCTTGTTGCAACAATTGTTGGATATCTGTTACCAAAACAGAAATCTCAGTCAATACCACAAGTGGAGCAGCTATTTCTAATAAGCACTTCTTTTCAAACACCGAAGAAATGGGTTTGGACGATAATTTCTACATTGTGATTAAAATGGATTGGGAAATGATTTTCAAATAGCGACACATGTGGGTTTGAGTAGAAGATTGACTCAAGATTTTTATAATTATTTTTAATTTAACAAATCTAAGTTATTTACGTGACAAAGATGTTAGCTACTTAACAAGTCACGTTTTTGAGTTAGAATTGCAAAATTCAATAAAATTTAAGATATTATTATATAATTAATTTATTTAGAATAGTTAAACTTCGATCGATCTGAGCCTAAATAGCTCATTGATAATACATAAATTTAGGTCATGGATAAGTCTATTTTCATTCCTCATTGGAGTTTATACATTAATATTATCTATTGCTTTATCGATAATAAAATTAAAGATTAAAGTTTACTTTTCAAAAAAATTTAAGATAATTTGATGAAAAAACAGTTTAGAGAGTTAAATGTTGCATGATAATATTTTTTTTCCTGTAAAGTTTACGGTTTCAAAGAAAAATTTAATTGATTTGATTAGGGGACAGGCTGCTTGGATTTCATGTGCCGTCTTAGCTCAGCCGGTAGAGCGCACGGCTTTTAACCGTGTGGTCGTGGGTTCGATTCCCACAGACGGCGGATTTGTTTTTGTCTTGTCATAAAGAAAATTGTTTACGGAAGGTTACGGAAGTATCCTCAGTCCAAAACCCCAACCCACCAGTAAACCATCAAAATGTTGCGCTTCTGCACCTGCTTATCATCATCATACACAACCCCAACGACATCCATTCCCAATAGTGTTGCCTCTTTCCCTTCAATCCTCTCAAAACTACCATCCTTATTAAGCCAATACCAGTGTCAACATAAGCAACCCAACAAACAGAGACAATATTTAGCCTTTTGTACAAGTTATGAGGCGGGTGGCGATTACTTGAATGAAAAACTGGGTGTTGAAGATGGAAGGACTCGAACCGAACAAGAATGGAACGACAAACCGGACAATTGTCGTAATGAAGCTTTGCTTAAAGGTGGTGAACAGGTCACTTCTGTCCTTCAAGAAATGATAACCCTGGTGACTTTCTAATTTACATCTCCCTCTTTCTAGTTTTCTTTTATTTGTGTGTCTTTCTTTAAAAGCTTATTTTAATGGTTTATGATTGTTTAGTCTCTTACGGTTGTTATAAGCTTTAGGACAGGAAAATTTGGAAATTACGGCTATTTATTGTCTGCCAAATGTGTTTGCGGTACAGTTGCAAGACATGGACATGGATGAAACATCTGAAAAAGTGGCGGTTGAATTGGCTGCACAAGGAGTCATAGGGAAAAGAGTCGATGAGATGGAATCGGGGTTTATGATGGCTTTGGATTACATGATTCAAATTGCCGAAAAGGACCAAGATGATATGGTATTGTTGTAAATTTACCGTGTGATTCTTGGCATTTCTATGGATTCTTGTTTCTTATCCTGTATAGTGCTTTACACTCAACTTTGAGAAAATATGTTTACAGTGACGCGTGAACTTGCTTGACAGTGAATGTTGTTTTGAATTTTATGTTTAACTAGAATAGGGTGATACTTTTTCCCCAAGTCTGGGCATTAGAACCGTCGTCATTGTTTGTGGTCATTACTTTGACCTATTTTTAAGGAGATGCCAGTAGGCGTTGGATTCGTAGTTCTGCTATTAACATTGGAGTCTGTAAGTTTGCCCGTGCAGAGTGGGTAGCATTATGTGTGCAACTGTAACAAGTTAGAAGAATGTGCTCTTCAAAATTGGTGGTAGAATCTGATATGTAGGTGGTGGTTTTGGGTGTACAAAAGGGACCTCCTGTTTCTCCTCATTCCCCATTTTTCTATGAACGTATAAGGTTGATAAAGTTGGATTGGAATGTACAAATTCATCTTGCTCTTCGAGAAAGGAAAATTTACATGAACACCACGGCCAAATTTGGCTTAGTTCTTATTGGAGGCACTCAATTTTTTTACGCAACCTTTGCTGTTTGATGACATAAGTTGTAGTCATTTGTTTACTTTATGAAGATGGGAATGTTTATTGACCATTATTGAATTAGAAAAGACCTACTGTTAAGCATTCTTTTAAGTTCTATCTGTTGAAGCTTAGCAAATTCCAGAATCAGTTATCTCTGCATTGCTAATTTGACATGGCTGAATGTTGTTGAAAACTTCAAAAAGTTATTGCTCTAGTCAGTTCTCAGTTTCAGTCAAATTTTGAATCAACCATATGGTGTCTCTCTGCCCTGCTGTTGGCCTCTAGGAAGTCCTAGTAAGAAATGAGTTCCTTTTGTAGGACTCAGTAGCTGGGTGCACCACCCATGATTTAACAGCTCTGGGAAATTAATTTGCATCTCTTTGGATTCATATCTAATGTTATTACTTGGTAGTATGTAAGCTACTTTTGTCATGTAGCATTTTTGTATAATTTTTCCCTTCTTTTTTGATGACTTTGAGATTTATCAGTTGATTTTGACAATTGGTGTGTTGTTTCTTTCAGCGAAAATCACTTTTGGAAGTGATAAAGGAGACTGTATTGTCCCATTTAACAAAAAAGTGCCCCCCTCAAGTAAGAGTCTTCTCACAGGCTGTTTCTTCTTCTTTCAACGCAAGAGTTGTGTTTATGTATTTCAAGGCACTAAAGTGCTGATTTCTTTCAATTCTAGGTTCAAGTGATTGGCTTATTGTGTAGAACGCCCGGGAAAGACAGCAGACACGAACTACTACGGAGGGTTGCTGCTGGTGGTGGTGTCTTTGAGAGTAAAGATGGCACAAAAGTTCATATTCCTGGGACAAATCTGAATGATATTGCTAACCAGGCAGATGATTTGTTAGAGGTAATTATCGTAAATATTATTTTTAATTGAAGCATTCTAGGACATTCGATTGGATAGGAATTCAAGCAGCAATGGTCTATGTTGTCGTCTTTCATCATATACTTTCTCTCTCAAATGCATGTGTTGTGGAATATGCGAACTGGGTCCTTGTGTCATTGGCATTATAAAGTGGCTCTTTTACATTGAAAGTTAGCTTGTCCTCAAACATTAATCAATCTTTGCCAGGCTATGGAAACTCGTCCTGTTGTTCCAGATCGAAAACTACTAGCAAGGCTTGTTTTAATTAGAGAGGAAGCCAGGAACATGATGGGAGGTGCCATTCTTGATGAAAGAAATGATCGTGGTTTTAGCACACTACCTGAATCTGAGGTGTTCACTTTTTCTTGTTTTATTGTTTGTATTATACATCCACACAATTGGCTGTTTCTGTTGGCCTAAATTTGATGTCATGACCATTTTCTTTTTTGCTCTCTGAAAATTGCTGCTTGATGTTGATTGCGTCTTTTGTTTCTAATAATCAGTGCTTCTAATAACTTCCCAAAACAGGTGAACTTCTTAACCAAACTGGTAGCATTGAAACCTGGGAAGACCGTCCAGGATATGATAAAAAATGTAATGCTAGGAAAAGATGAAGGTGCTGAAGATCCTACCAGTGGCGAAGAAGACACTAGTGGTGAAAGATTTTATGGTGGAATTGCAGGAAGGGTATGCTTGGGCTCACTTAATTGCTTATTTTCATCTGTGTTATCTTAATCATAGGTGTTGTTGAATGCTGTTTAACGTTACTAGAATCTTGGACTCCTCTAAGTCTTCAAATTTTCTGGTGTCCATTGTATTATTGATCTTATTACTATAAATTAACAGGGTAGTATCACTGGTAGAAAACCACTTCCAGTGCGACCTGGAATCTTTCTTGAGACCGTCACAAAGGTATTACCTGTGTCCAAAATCCTATAATTCTCCAACGTCAGACTGATTATTGAGTACTTTTTGAATTGTTTATGGCTGATATCAATATACTTGGATTTGGTAGGTTTTAGGTGGCATATACTCAGGAAATATCTCTGGGATTACAGCACAACATCTAGAATGGGTAAATTCTTTCACCATTTTGTTTGGGTTTATACTCTTTGAGTGCATATGTTGGTCACTGGGTTGGGCGTTGGATGGTATTTGTACTTGTATGGTTATTTGAACACTTCACATGGGGATTTCGTTTACCTTTTCTTCAAATTGGGATCTTTTGTGTGTGCAAAGTTTAGTTTGTGTAATTCTAATGACTAGCTCATCTTAACTAAAATTTCCTGCATCCAGGTTCACCAAAAGACGCTTCATGTTCTTCAGGAAATAGCATTCTAGGATTTTCTTCTTGAGATAATGGAAGCAACAGTTCTGACCCAAATTTTGACCGTGGTGCACTGATGGAAGTTTGATAGAAGTGAGTGAAAGTATTACATGGAGAAAAAAATTATGTAGCCATGCTTGCAGTAGAAGACCTGATTGAAAACTTAGATAATCAATCACTTGTCATTGCAATGTCATTTCTAGAATTGTTTTAGTGATATCTTCAAACCTACAAAAAGGTTGCATCAAGTGCATGAAATGAGTTTCACATTAGTATTAACCTGTGAGGTGGAATTTCTTTAATTGCATTTCAATTATGCAGCACTTAATCAGGTCGTCATATGTGCTGGTGGAATCATCCCTTTATTGCATAATGATGAAGACTGGTTTTTGTTCCAGTTAAGAGGAGTAGTTTGTCATGTGGGAATTGGGACCGATGTTGACCTTGCTAATGATTCGCGTTGTTGTTAAAGGAGTAGAAGCAAACACAGCAAGGATTGCTGAATATTGCCCCAGTTGTTTTCCCAACCTCAGCCCACAAGGCCCCTCTGGCCCTTCTTACCTTTATGGTCAAGCAAATCGTATATACGTCATATTAATACTCCCACCAACTTGGATTTAACACTACGCGTTGTCCAGTTTCTCTTCAGCTCACCCTCACCCATGCTGTCATCTCATGCTCGTGGTAGTCTATTCAACTTCATTGCGTTCTCCGTTGCCTCTCTTTGAAGAAAACATTGAATTACCCACTCCAGGACTCCTGTTAGCTTTTCTGATCAAAAGTTGGTATAAAGGAGACTGATACTCTCTTTGGGCGTTTAAGATCCTCTGTCTATTATTATCTTGTTTTATTCTGTCTCATGAAATTTCAGCCATTTATTTTGCGGGATTCATGTAGAATCTATGTGAGACTTACATGAGACCCACATAAATAAATGGCTGAGATTTATTGGATACAATAAGACATGATAATATTAGACAGAAAATCTGGACTCCTCTTTGGATAGTTGAGTTAATGAAGTTGGTATTGTGAATGCCCTTTGATGAAGCCCCGGTGTGTTTGCATGTAAAGTAAAATAGTTGATCTTTAGGGGTGATGATTGATCAAATAGAGAGTTCTAATTGGAAACAACGTATATAGAAGGGTTGGTGGTCGCACGGGTTATGGGTGACTAGGGCTTATGACGAGAGCTGGCTGCTATTAATATTAAACGAATAAGAAGGTAACCTTTTGTATCACCATCCTATCTTATCATAAGCACTCCTTTTGGTATCCATGTCTCCCATCCTGGTCCCTCCGTCACATGCTTCTTTCTTTCTTTCTTTCCTTTAGTTTTAACCCACTGCCATTTCCACTTCTAGGTCTCCCCCACGTTTTTAATTTTCAACCCACCCTTTTCATTGGCTTATGGTATTATTGTTCTTTTTAACTTTAAGAGGACATATAATCTTACTTTCATAGGATACACGTGAATCGTTAAATATTATTACAAATTACAAACTTAGGCTTCTAATTTGATATTTAAAATTATTCCTAACGTCTCTAATAGAAATATATATATATAAAGAGTTGGATGGCGATCCAAATTGATCTGTAGAAGGTACGCATAGGTGGAAAGATGTTTAAACTGCTTCTGCTTGGATCAAAAGTTGTTTACGTCAAATACGACCGTTAAGTTATCAAGTCTACTTTTTCAAAAGCGGGCCAGCTTTCTGGGGCGAGGTTAGACATGATGGCCACAATCACCCTCTTTCTCACGGCCACACCTCTGCGTAATTACCTCTATGTCCAATATGATTCGGTTCAATGATCAATATACATGCACAATCTACATTAACAAAAGACGAGAATATGAATTACTGAACTCTGGAAGCTGGCAAGCCTTCATGAATGGCATCTACGTTAAGGATATGTGAAACGTAATGTTTGAATGGAGAGAACGACGAATAGGTTCACCCAAGAAATAGAATGGCCCCCACATCCATCACCTACTCCAATCCTATTCACACCAGTGGAGTGAAGGGAGAGGGAGGGAGAGGGACATAATTGTCATAATTTGAATTCTATGATTTGGAACTATGACAGCTCGCGTCTCACTCTCGCTCACACAACTGCAACGTTAGCCTTCCCAGTTCACCCACCTTGGCTTCCATACCCCAACTCAAGATTCAAGAAAGAGAGAGCAGAACTCAAATTTAAGATTCAAGAAAGAGAGAGCAGAACTCAAATTTAATTATTTGTAGTTTCAGTAAGCTAAAAGCAACACCTTCCATATATAAACTGAGAGCATTTTAAATCAGATTTTCCAAATATCATTTCACCATGTCAGGTTACGTTGGCATCCTGGTATCAGATCCATGGCTCCAGAACCAGTTCACGCAGGTCGAGCTTCGCAGCTTCAAGTCCCATGTACGCTTCCTCTAACACAATTTTTTCTTTTCCTTTTCTTTTTTCTCCTCTTTTTCCTGATCTGCCTGCCTCTTTGTTCTCGTTTCTTCACCAAGTTTATGAGCATGAGGAGAGAGAGTGGAAAGTTGACGCTGAGGGACCTGCCTTCGAGGATGTCTAGTTTGAAAGTAGTTGGCGAGATTCTGACAGAAGAAGAGAGAGCTTCTCTTATTCAGGACGCGTATCAGAACCTTGACGACGAGGTTGATTTCGAGTTCTTCTTGAAGGTCTGAATATACTCTTTCTCTCTCCTTGCTACTTGTTTGATATGTTTTCTTCCTCTCCTTTTTGCAGTCTTTCGATTTCAATCTATTACTCGATTTGAGATCAACCTGGAGATATTGCATCTTGTGTTCTCGCTTTTAACTCTTATGAGACTTCGATTTAACCTTCTGCTAAATTAACTGATTTCGTCACAGACATCAGTGAAGATGTCATTTTTTCTGGATGATGTTTAGCCAATATAGCAGATAGGAGTAGTAGCAAAACAGATGAAACAATAGAGAAGTTTGGAGGAATTCGGTGTATTATTCATCAAAGAAAGGAGCCATTAAATAGGCTGTACAGACGATTGTGGATGTTTCAAGTTAATCTATGGTCAATTGCAGGTATACTTGAAACTTCAAGGACATGCCAGTGCAAGGATAGGTAGTGCAGCGAAGAACTCATCTGCATTTCTTAAAGCTGCAACCACTACATTGCTTCATACCATCAGTGAATCTGAGAAGGCATCTTATGTAGCCCACATCAACAACTACCTTGCTGAAGATGATTTCTTAAAGAGAGACCTCCCTATTGATCCTTCGACTAATGATCTCTTTGAAATAGCAAAGGATGGTGTTCTCCTCTGGTAATTATTCTTTACTCTTCTTCTTAACATGGTCCCTCTTTTATTTTTCTAATTGTTGCTGCTAGGTGCAAAATTTAAATATATATTTTCTTCTGGTGCAGTAAACTAATTAATGTAGCAGTTCCCGGTACAATTGATGAAAGGACTATCAATACTAAGAGAGTGCTTAATCCATGGGAAAGAAATGAAAACCATACACTCTGTCTCAATTCTGCCAAGGCTATTGGATGTACTGTAGTCAATATTGGGACTCAGGACTTCATTGAAGGAAGGGTATGTGGCATACACAGACCTTTCTTTCTATATATGAATCATCTATTGCTTTCAATAATACTCATGTCTTTTTCGTTCCACTTTCAGCGGCATCTTGTGCTCGGAGTAATTTCTCAAATCATTAAAGTAAGATTGTTATAACTTTTCTTGAAAATTTGTTTGTTTGAGAGGTTGTGAGGCATGAAATGTTGTTAAGTATTATTAGATTAACTATAGTTGTATTTACCATTGAATTTCCCTGAGACTTCAGTTTTATGGAAATGAAGGTGGAATACAATGTATGTTAGTGTTTATACTATGTAGGGCACATTGTTTAACCCTCTCTCTTCCATTTTGATCAGATACAACTTTTGGCAGACCTGAATTTGAAAAAAACACCTCAACTGGTGGAGTTAGTTTCTGATAGTCAGGTGTTAACTCTGGTCTTCCCTTTAATATTTTTGTAATGACTACATGATGGATTTTACCTTTGATAGTACCCTTTAATATTTTTGTAATGACTACATGATGGATTTTACCTTTGATAGTACACTTTAATATTTTTGTAATGACTACATGAAAGATTTTACCTTTGATAGTTCAATGTGCTTCCTAAATAAACAGGAAGTTGAAGAGTTGATGAGCTTACCTCCGGAGAAGATCTTATTGAGGTGGATGAACTTCCAGTTGAAGAAATCAGGATACAAGAAAATAGTCACAAACTTCTCTTCTGATGTGAAGGTAGACTATATTCAAGTTAAACATTCTAAATAACCATGATGCGACATTCCCCTGACTACTAAATTTACAATTCAGTCTTGCTTTGCTTCTCTACTGTAGCATGATTATCGTTTTGAAAACATGAGTTGGTGATTGTCAAAGGTTTCAATGAAAATCAATTGAAATCATGATGTGTTAGTATTTAATTGTAGAATCTTCTGCTTGCAGGATGCAGAAGCTTATGCTCACCTTTTAAATGTTCTTGCACCCGAGTATAGTAATCCATCCTCACTGACTGTGAAAGATACTTTACAAAGGGCAAAGTTAGTGCTTGAACATGCAGACAGAATGGGTTGTAAGAGATACTTAACTGCTAAGGATATTGTCGAGGGCTCTCCAAACCTTAACCTTGCCTTTGTTGCACATATTTTTCAGCATAGGTGAGAGTGGGCCTTTTCTCAAGCAAAATGCTAATTGAAATTGTAACGTATTTGCCCTAGAATCAGAACCAGGGGAGCTGATAGCTATTTCGTGTCTGCAGGAATGGACTTTCAACTCAAACGCAACAGATATCTTTTCTGGAGATTTCGCCAGATGATGCACAAATCTCCAGAGAAGAGAGGGCATTTCGATTTTGGATCAATAGTTATGGAAACTCAAGCTATATTGACAATGTGTTTGAAGATCTCAGAAATGGGTCAGTAGAGCATAATAAATTCTCTCCATCAATTATGGTGCTTTGCGCACACCCATTCAACTACAAATTTAGTCTATCATGTTCTATCCCATTCAAAGGCACAGGCTTGATCTTTGTTAACAATTCAAGTATTGTGATGAGAACAGAATAGGAAGTCCACAATGTATTTTTTTTTAAAAATCTGGATATAGTTCTTACTTCAATATTCAATTCCAATCTGACTAAAGTATATGTTCCTTTCCAGGTGGATTCTACTTGAGACACTAGACAAGATTTCACCAGGAATTGTTAATTGGAAGATTGCAAATAAACCTCCTATCAAATTGCCATTCAGAAAAGTAGAAAACTGCAACCAGGTTGTGAAAATTGGAAAACAACTAAAATTTTCCCTGGTCAATGTTGCTGGAAATGACATCGTACAAGGAAATAAAAAGTTGATATTAGGTATGATCCATGTCGGTATTAAGTTTACTTAATGTTTGGTGTAATTTATTTGCCACAGATATCTTATTCACGTTCTTCAACTTCCATCAGTGTACAGCCGGGTAGTCTTGTTAGATTCAAACTAATCTTTGTTATTCTTTTTAGCTTATCTCTGGCAGCTGATGAGATATAACATTCTCCAACTTCTGAAGAACTTGAGATTTCATTCCCATGGAAAGGAAATTACTGATGCCGACATTCTACAATGGGCTAATACCAAAGTGAACAACTCTGGAAGCCAGACTCGTATGGAAAGTTTCAAGGTAAAAGTTATGGCTTACTCAATTATATGATGCAGTCAAGACGAATTTGACTTTAATTTTTTGAGGTTTAATCATAGACGATGCTTTACTAGAAGCTTTTGCACATATGAAACATTAGACGACTGCTTATATTTAACAAACTCGCATTGTTTGCGAAGCATATTGACTGAGTTTGAGCTGATGATTTGTTTTGTCCAATACGACTAGAACAGTAATATGAGCTGATGATTGGGAAATTTAGTTAATTCTTCCAGATAAACTTGATTATATCAAAGACGGTAAGCAAAAATGAAAGTTGATGATAATGGATGTCCCTAGTGATTTCCTATTGGAATTTTACAGGATAAAAGATTGTCGGATGGAATTTTTTTCCTTGAGTTGCTTAGCGCTGTTCAGCCCAGAGCAGTAAATTGGAGTCTTGTCACAAAAGGAGTGACTGGTACGCCTTTTCTAAATGCTGTAGGAAATGGTATGTTTCCAAAGTTACTTCTAGCTAAATTATGTGTTTGCCAACTTGGAATCGATGCAGATGAACAGAAAAAAATGAATGCATCCTACATCATCAGTATTGCAAGGAAGTTGGGATGTTCAATATTTTTACTTCCTGAAGACATAACTGAGGTGCTTAAAAAGTTGCAAGTATATTTATTTACTTTGTAGACAAGATTGATTGACACTGTAATGCCTCTATCAGGCATCGTTTACTACGATACTTTAGTTTCCATTACTATATTTTATTATTGTTTCTGTTGTGTTCAAGCACCTAAACGCAAATGCCTGCTTCAGGTAAATCAGAAGATGATTCTTACACTCACCGCGAGCATTATGTATTGGTTTCTTAAACAACCAATTGAGGACAAAGCACCTGGAACCTCTGATAGTGATACCGTATCAACATCAACGGTGGATGATTCTGCCTCCGAGTCATCGTTGGAAGACAATGGAAATTTATAAACAATCCCTTGAGCATGTAACTGAAGTTTATACATGTGAATAGGCTTTTTTTTGTCTTGAGCCTTCTTTTTCCTTCTGTGTTCTTATATCTCAAATGTTCTTGGCACATGTAAACTCATTTTGGGTTGGTGGAAGAGTCCTCTTTAGACAAGCTAACATATATCCCTTCTTTGGATGCAAACGATCGTAATAGCAGAAATTTTTATCCTCCTATAAATATCTTAAAGCAAGGAAGAAAAAAGAACAATATTTTGATTGACTTTTTCGTTGACAAAAGACTTGCATACCTTATTATGCACAAAGGGGTATTTAACTATTGTGACAATATAGTTTAAAAGATGTGCTTAGTAACAAGGAAGAGGTGTTTCTATTCAAACTTCTAGGTGGGCACTTTATCTATAAAATCATTGAAGAGGCACCCCGACACGTCTCTGATAAACCAGTGTTCTTACTTAAATGGAGACTTAGATTAGACTTTAAATGAGTTAAGATGAAGCACTTACTAGTATGAGTTAGGTTCTACATTCTTCCACTTAAATATTGTGTGTGTGTGTTATTATGTATGAGTATGAAATGCTTCTCAATAATCTCTCATGTACATTATCCTAGAGTTCTAATCCTTAACATGGGATAATAGGATGTTACATTTGTTTTATGCCGCCAATTACTTTGGTTGTAGTTTAGTGAAAAATTATTTAAAGACATCCTTTATCTGGTACATGTTTAGATGTATATGATAAAGTCCATGGCATAATTGTGCATTGCAAATGAAATTATAATGAGATTATAATTATGAGATTCATATTGCATTTATGTATTATTCCTAGATGTTCCTA
>JANIPM010000009.1:13501255-13514863 GCA_027478405.1 Erythroxylum cassinoides
GGGAATATGTCATACATGCATGTACACGCATATGCTAGTGCAACAATGATCATTTATCTATAAATATAGAGGCTAAATAATGAATGTGCATGCCGAAATATGAATGCACAAGCCTAACCCATTCTAAAATACCCTTATACCCATCACATCAGTGACGGGATGTTACACTTGGTGGTGCTAAAGTGGGTGCTGCAACAATTCGCTGCTACAGAGTAGATCATCCTTATAGGTGATTTTAATAGGCATATAGGGGCTGGTACAAACGAATATACATAAGCCCATGGGGGCATCGGATACGGCATTAGAAATGATAATGAAATTGCTTTATTAGACTTGGCCGTAGCATATGAGTTAGTCATAGCTAATTCCCTATTTAAGAAAAACGAAGCGCACTTGGTAACTTTTCAGAGTAGCACCTCCAATAAAAAAATAGAGTATCTCCTTGTAAGGAGAGGTGCTAGATCATGGTGCAAAGATTGCAAAGTACTGCCGGCTGCATGCATATCGATTCAACATAAATTGCTAGTTCTAGATTTCAGGATTAAAGGATGGAGGTCACAGCTTTTTAACCTACATTGTCGTAGAATTAAGTGGTGGAGGCTAAGAGGGGACAAGATGGAATGATTTAGGACACAAGTTTGGTCAAATGCAACATGGTATGTGAGCAGGGATGCAAACTTGATGTGGGAGGGCGTAGCCTCTATAGTGCGTGCAACTGCTACAAATCACCTAGGGGTATCCAAAAGGGTCCCCAAAGGGCAAGGAGGAGGCCGGATGGAAGGTTGGTGGTGGTCGGACAAGGTCCATGAGACGGTTAAGGCAACGAAGAGAGATTTTAAAGATCTTTTAGCTAGTTCAAAGGAGGCGAAGAGGGAAATTAACAGAGTAAGGTATAGACTAGCAAAGCGGAAGCCTAAGAAAACTATCGCAGTGGCTAGACAGGAAGCATATGAGACTATATACAAGGACTTGGATATGTTAAGGGAAGCACAAAAGATTTTCAAGCTAGCACGAGATAGGGCATGTGGGACGAAGGATCTCAACCAAGTTTGTTGTATACGTGATGAAGCAGGACAGGTACTCACAGAGACCCAAGACATCAAGAGGAGATGGCAGAGGTACTTTCATGGCCTGGATAACGAAGAGATAGTGGGAAACGTAGAATTAGGAGAGCCCTCTGTAACGGGACATGTTCATGACAGGTGTGCATGGGTAAGGATTACAAGGGGAGAAATTACGAAGGTTTTGAGAGGGATGGGGAGCGGAAGGGCCGTAGGGCTAGGCGAGATCCCCATAGAGGTATAGAAACGGTTAGGAGTTGTCGGTATTGTATAGTTATTTCAACTTTTCAATGTAATTTTAGAGTAAGCCAAAATGCCAGATGAATGAAGATTAAGTAGGTTGATCCCCTTATACAAGGCCAAAGGGGACATCCAACAATGTCACAACTATAGAGGCATCAAACTATTAAGTCATACCATGAAGCTATAGGAGAAGGTAATTGAAAAGAAAATCCGAAGAGCTGCTTCTGTATCGGTCAACCAATTTGGATTTATGCCTGGTAAGTCCACGATAGAAGTGATACATCTACTCCATAGACTCATGGAATGCTACAGGGAATGTAAACGGGATTTGCATATAGTTTTTATTGATTTGGAGAAGGTGTATGACAAGGTTCCTAGAGACCTCTTATGGAGGTGTTTGGAGGCCAAGGGCATTCCTATTACCTATATTAAAGTAATTAGGGATATGTATGAAGGAGCATTGACTAGCGTAAGGAAGATAGGAGGGGACACGGAAGTGTTTTCTATTAGTGTTGGCCTCTACTAAGGATCTGTGTTAAGTCTTTTGTTGTTCACATTAGTGTTAGATAAAATTACCAAACATATTCAAGGAGATGTTCCTTGGTATATGTTATTTGCGGACGATATTGTCTTAGTGGATGAGACCAAAGAGGGGTCAATGCCAAGTTAGATTGCTGGAGAGATGCGTTAGAGTCGAAAGGTTTTAAAATGAGTAGGTCTAAGACAGAGTATTTAGAATGCAACTTTTCAGGAAACCAGATAGCGCATGAGGTGGCGGTAGCAATTGGTACTGACGTCATACCGCAGAGGATGAGTTTTAAGTATCTCGGGTCTGTCATTTAGAGTGATGGTAATATCGATGCCGATATAGTACTTTGTATTAGATCAGGCAAGGAAAAATGGAGGAGTACATTAGGGGTTTTATGTGACAGGAAGATTCCTTTAAAACTCAAGGGGAAGTTTTATAAAACGGTGATTCGTCCAACCATGTTATATGGGGCAGAGTGTTGGCCTGCCAAATATAGGCATATAAGACAGTTGTTGGTAACAGAAAAGCGTATGCATCGGTGGATGTGTCACGGTGAGAGATAGACTACAGGTAGCCAGCTTTGCTGACAAGATGAGAGAGACTAGGCTTAGGTGATATGGACATGTGTGTAGGAGGCCCTCCGATGCTCCATTACGACGCTGTGAGGGAATAACACTTAGTGAATATAAGAGGAGAAGAGGGAGGCCTTACAAGAACTGGCGAGAAGTGATCAAGGAGGATATGCCAGAGTTGGCCCTTAATGAGGTAGTAGCTAGAAATAGAAAAGTTTGGCATGATCGAATAAGGGTAAAGGATTAACCATTCCAGTTACCCAGAATCAGTACAGCAGTTACTAGGAGATGCTGTGTCACGATGCGTAGATTGCACGACAGGTGCGGGGGGACAGTAGGGGGTCATCCTGACAGGGTCTTTGAGGATGGTCTCCTTACTTACTGAGAGACAAGAAGGGATGGACTTTGTAGCCTATTAGGTTCTCGCAGATCTGGCCTCCTTCAAGTATTCCCCATTACTTGTATTTTCATTTATTTTATGTTTTTTAATGAATTATTTTTGTAACCTGTATCATTCTTCTATTGTCTCATTTGTATGTGGATCCACTGAAAACAACCTCTTTACTATTTAAGGATAATGCTTCGTACTATCGGACCTCCCCAGACCCCGCTTCATTGCGAAATTTCAGACTGGGTGATGATGATGATGATGATTTTCGTTTGATTTCTTAAAAATCAAGATTACCTAAAATGTTATAACATGATAAATAATAAAATGTAATAAAATATGAATCGTAATTCGTATTTAACCATCTTTTGTTAGTTTTTTGTTGTTTCATTTTAATGGTTTTGTCTTATTTTTGTCATTTCATTTTAACCGTTTCTAAAATTGACTCATCTTAACTATTATAGTAGTATAAGTTTATGACATATAACAATATCTACTTTTTATATAACATGTTTAAAGAACTCTATAATTATTATAGACAATAATAGCTAAGAAGTGCTAGCTCCCTTTGATCCTAAGTCAATTTATAATAGTTTTTAGACATTTCAATAATTTAATTGAAATAAATTTCTAATTTTACTTAAACTTATAATTCTAATTAAATACCAATTGTACTCAATTAAGATCCAATATCTTATATAGATTTTTATTTATTAAATATCTCATATTTAATTATAAAGTTTATCAAACTTTACAATCAAGTCTAACTTGATTAAATTAATTTTACTCTTTTTAATTCTAATTAAATTTTGATTGAAAATATAATTTAATTTTAATTAAATTACTAAAACATCCAAAACTTATTATAAATAGGGTTAAGCTCTATGGAGCTAGCACTTCTCACTTAACCCTCTCTGTAAGAGTTACAGAGTTCTCTCAACCTGTTTTGTGAATACCGTTAGAGATCGGATACTTGTAAGGCTATGGTGATTGAGACGAATCAGTTTCAGAAACGGTACGAATTAAGTTATCACTTTATTATGATTTGTATTGATAATTTTATAGAATGAAATGAATCTAGATTTTCGAGAAATCAAAAATTACGAAAAAATTTCGTGATTATTCCGCGGTGGTCGGGATTAGATCTCAACTCGATTTTCCAACAACACTAATAAAAGGCAAGAGGGGGTGGCGGCTGAAAAAAAACATCTTTCATTCACTGTTTAATTCGTTCACTCACACGGAGACACTACAGACATGGGAGGCACAGAGAGATAGAGAAAAAGAAGATAAACAGAAAAAGGAAACAAAGTGAGTCGGGAAGAAGAGCAAAACATCAGAGAGGTGGATGCTTGGGAGAGGCCGAAAGCGAGATCTGGAGCTAAATCCCATTCAACTTGAGTGAATGTTCGTCTAGGGAAGAAGCTGAAGCAGAAGACGAGAGCCAAAATTGGAAGCTTGAGAGGGACTGGAGATCTCTACAACTCTTCATTCGATGATTTGTTTGCCTATTCTATTTCTCATTTGTTGCTTTGTTTCTTTCATTTTACTATATGTTATTAACTGATTTATATTTTTATTAGTTTAGCCAACTATTATTTGTTTCTTTTGATAATTCATTCGGTATTTCACTATTTTATTATTGCTTTAATAGTTTTGTTGACAGTAACATGCGATTAAAGTGTTTAATGATGATGAATGTGGTGATATCCGTCATGGGCTGATCTCTTTTCTTAAGAATTAATGTAGCTATATAGTTGAATATGCATAATTGGGTTACAGATATGTTGTCTTATTTGTTGTTGTGGTTTCTGAACTAAATGGATGCAATAGAATGGCCAAACTTTGCATTATTTTAGTATTAAATGAAGATTCGAGAGATGAAATTTAATATGGATCGAGAAGCTATGGACATTTAGCTTAAGAACTAGAAATATATTAACTTAAGTGGTAATTGGTAGTTGAGTTTTCATTATTCATTCGGATATTAACTTGTTGAATAAGAAAGTTAGAATAGTTCATTATTCCAATCGATTTAGAACCTAACTATTAATTTTAGTAAGACAACAATCTAATTATTTTCCCTTAATTATGCATAGAAGATTAAATTAGTAAAATTAATTCTCAATAGTTTTTCACTTCGATTAATTTATTTGTCTTTGCTCCCATTTGATTTCGTCTATTTTTCAATTTAATTTTGTAATTTTCCTTAAATGCTCACTCAGCATGGGATAGAATGTCTAGGAATGCATTGTTTTTATTTTTATTTTTAATTTAGATTTAATTTAAGTTGACCAATTTTACCTTCGTAGAAGATGACTATAAGCTATCATCTACAACTATGTCGTATACTTACGAATAGGATAACTTAGGTTTTTTTTAGAACTTTTTGGGCATAACATTGTTCCTTTTTTATTAGTACGAAAAATGGATAGATTATGGAGAACGCACGTGGAATATCATCAAAATCACTATAAAATATAAACATCCTATCTCTAAATTAAATGATATGCTTAATGATTTGTATGGTGCACACAAACCACTATAATTTTCAATTTTTACTTAATAATGATTTATGATTTGAACAATTTATGACAATTTTAGTTTATAATTTATTTGTTATATTCCATTATTAAACCAAAAACTTGAATAATGTCATATGGACTAAATGATAGAATGTTAGATATTTCCTTTATAGTGGTCTATTTGTCGTATTCTTATTACTAGTCTTTTATTTAGTTAATAGATAATGATTATTATGTATCAAAATCCTATTAGTCAACCGAGCGATACTCTTTATAATTATTGCATATAAGTTAATGGGACATAAAATATTAATAAAAGTTTAATTAGAAGAATTCCCTCTTTCTTCCCGTTATGATAGTTTTTTTCCCATAAACAAAGAAAATGTAATCAAACTTAAATGGCATTAAGATAGAGAAACAAAATTATTATTTTTTAAAATTTTCTTTTGATTGTCTTTAGAAATCTATCATAAATTCAGGTATATTTTATTTCATGAATGTTTGAATTGTGAAAATCATATAATTCTAAGATGTTGGATATTATGTATGTAGAATTAGGTCTAACTTGCATAATTAAGTGAAGCTTTTGTGGTTATCTCTAAGTTACTATTGATTTTGATTGTGATAATTATAGAGCTAAGTCATAACATTAAATACAATAATAAATTAAAGGGTTAGTTATCAAAAAAGTCAAACTTTACTCAATTTTGTAATTATGACTTGAAGTTTAAAAAAGTAACAATTAAATACTTAAACTTTTAATTTTTTTAAATTTAGCTTGAGGTTAATATTTCCATTAATGACGTCAAACATAAATTTAGACAAGTATAATAATTGTTAGATTAAGGTTTTTATGTCAGATTTAATTTGAGTAATTAAATAAAATTAGAAATTACAAAAAAAATTTGAAAGACACGGTAAAAATCCTAATTAATTTGGAACAACAAAGAAAAGGGTAAGACAATTTGCCCAGCTAACCAAAGTCTTCCTCAGGTATGACATTCAATGTGCGAATGATAATACAATTCCACCATAAAAGGACCATTTCTTGAGCTATTAGTTGAATAATAGAGGTCATTATCACTGTTGCAAATATGAGCATTAAAATTGCTGGGGCTAAATCCCCCTGAGAGAAGGAATAGTGTATCTCAGACATGGTCAAGGATCTCGAGAGAATGAACGCAGCTAAACCATCATTCCTGTCTTTCTCAACAATTTCAAAAAGTTTCTAAAGGCTTCAAGAAGATTAATGGTGGCATCTGAATCCAAAGCAATAACAATGATATGATTCCTCCTTCTTCGAGTTGGAAACTTTCCAAAATTGTTACTTTGGTCAGCTCTGCCAATAAATCAAACCTTTCTTGTGTCCTTTAGAACTCCCTTCGACCACGCCAACATAACATTCTAATTAATGAAGATTGGTGTGCAACAAAGAAGAAAATGGTAAAACAATTTGCAAAGAGGATGACCGGCACTCGTAATTATAGAATGTCTTATTCCCAAATTAGCTAGAAATTCTTACTCTTTGATATTTCAAATTTTTTGTTTTTCTTAATTTTATTTAATTACTTAAATTAAATTTGACATGTTAAACTTAATTCAATAGTTATTATATGTGTCTAAATTTACTTCTAACATGGCTTGTTGCATGAACATCATTAATGGAGATACTAATGTTATGCTATATTTGAAAAAAAATTAAAAGCTTAGGTATTTAATTGCCATTTTTTAAAGTTCGATATATAATTGTAAAATTGAGTAAAGCATGAATTTTTTTTAACTAACCGTAAGTTAAAAAAATTGAATATTTAAACTACATAATAAGCATCCTTAATCAAAGTATCACAAAAGGAAATTTTGTTCTTAAACTTTTGATTAATTTCTTCTTAATATTGTAATTGTACAAATAAAAATATTGAAACCAAAAGCTAACTAAAAACAAATGATAAACCACTACTCTAAAAATTATGAAAAACAAAAATTGTGTACGTGTGTGTGTGTAATATTTTTATTTTAAACATGATTAATATTTTAAAATAATAATTTAAAAATATAATTAATATTCTATTCTATATGTATGAGCATAAAAATGTGAAAAAGATATATGAATTGGATCTATATATATAGCCACCTTTTAAGTCATTTTATTAATGTATCGAAACTTAAAATTCCAAACAAAAACAAGAAATTAATTAGTAGAAGTATAATTCTCACAAATAAAAGAAGGTTTAATATGATTTGTTGTACTTAACTTGCATAATATGTTATATGATATGTGTGTGGGTGTGGGTGTGTGTGTGGGTATGTGTGTGTGTGTGTGTGTAAAGTTGAGTACTATTTTTACTAAATAGAGTAAAATTTGGAGTGAATCAGGATTTATTTCCTCGAGTAACCTTTCAATTTGTTATTATAGACGTACACTACAAGAAAATAACACATTATCGACGAAAAATTACAGGCAGAAAACATTTTGTAGTAAATTAGTGATAAAAATTGATTTTCTGTCGATATATTTGTCAAAAAAATTATTTTTGAAACTGCCAAAATATCCATTGATAAACGTGGAGGAAAAATATCCCCGCTAGTTTTCCAACGGAATAGATGTGTCCGTCATAAAAGTAGGCGGCAATGGCTGGTGGGAAAAATGAACATCTTGAATATCGACAGAACTACATTTCCATCAGTAAAATACCAACAGAATTGTAATATCGATGGAAATGTAGTTATGTTGGTAACTATCAAATTGTTCATAAATTAAAATGATGTCGTTTTATTTACGAACTTAAGTCACCCGAAACCCTCTTCTCCCTCCTTTCTGTCATTTTCTCTCTTCTTCCCACCATCAACGTCGTCGATCCTCTTCCTTCCAAGCTTCCACTGTTAATTTTAGCTTCGATTTTGGTCCATCGTGCATCATTTTTAGGTAACAAAACTATTGGGTTTATTTTGTCTCCAAAAAACGAAGGTATTAAATGCTTATATATATGACCGTAGGTGGGTTGGTAGGCTTTGTTTGGATTGTTAGTTTATGCATTCTTACTAATGATTTGGTTTACTTTTATGTTTTTAGAATATACGAGGAAGGGTTACGTGAGCTAATGCCCTTGAAAAACAAGATGATATTAATAAAGAAGTTGGAAGACACTTTTTTCGATGGTTCGAAAAATATGTATATTTTTACTTACAATTACTGAAATGATTTAATTATAAGATTAAATTGTTCAAATGACATTATACTGTTTAATATGATAATTTCTTTTGTGTAGGCCTTAGAAAATCAATAGAGAACAAGTTTATATGTGATTTTACGAAGGGACATGTGTGAACTATTAATTCGTATCTAGTGTATTTTGCTAATGGATACACATATCATACATAATATCATACTTATAGCATGACAATAGTAAATAGTGGAGTTTGCATACAAAGAGAGTTGATGGATTACTATGGTAAAATTATTGAGATACTTGAAACTGAATACCCTACATTGTCAATAAAACGAAGTGTGATATTAAGTATGACTAGTTTGATCCAACTCTAAATGTTAGTGCAAAAGTTCATAGCCAATACAATCTAGTTGAAATCAATCAGCGAAGAAGATTTAGACAATTTGAACATTTCATGTTGGCAATGCAAACGATCTAAGTATATTATGTTCCTTTTCCCAGCTTATGACGAGATAAGTCAAATTGGTTAGTCGTTTGCAAGTTAAACTTAGAGATATTTTTTAATCATATGAAAAGGGATAACAGAGAATTGAAAGTGAAGTGTTTCAAGAAGATATTTATGAAACAATGCATCTATAACATATGACGAGAATGAACCTTTGAATGATTCAAATAATGAATATGTTGAAATTTCATCTAGAGAAGATGAGGAGGGCGAGAGATTTCAAGAAGAGCCTAAGTTTGATTCTAATTCTTCAGAAAAAGAAGATAATGAAGATTTTGATTTACAATTAAGTACTGATAACGATTAATTTGTATTTGCAATAGAATATTATATTCAATAAATCAATTACTAAATTTTCAATATATTGTTATATATTGAATTGAAATTGTTATATTTATGAAATATTCAATAAAATATGAATTTCAGGTTGAAATATGCCATCAAAGAGAAAACATGATATGATGTGACCAAGGCTTAAACCATGATTTGGAGCCGGTTACTGTCTAGGTAAAGCATCACATTTTGCAGCTGCAACCAAATCAGATAATGTACCTCCAACTACTACATTTGTAGATGAGGCATCACCGTTTGTACTTGTTGCTACACTATCAACCACCCCTATACCGAAAGAAATATCAGGAGTAAACGATGTAGATGAAAGCGGCAGCCTCCAGCCTAGAGTTGAGGGAGTTAATGGAAGAAGTTACGTCACAATTGTTAATAATTTGTAAGTGAAAATACATGAAACACCATATGTTTATAATTAAGTTATATATTTAAATTTAAAAATGATACAAAATTGATTGTTTTAATATTAGGTTCATTTCGTCTAGATCATGATCAAGAAACATGACATCAAAATTCATTGAGAATATTGATCTTAAGGGTTATATACGGAAGAATATCTCTCAAGCGGCAAAAGATTTTTATTATCAGGAGTTTGAGGTACAAAAAATAATTTTTTGTATTTTAATTGATTTTCATACATTAATTAGATAAATATTGTAGATTATAAGTACTTATTGTATTTTTTCCCTTTTATTTCAAAAAGAATTTTTTGGGATTCTGAAATTGACACGATCATTTATAAAGAATGGGAGATACAAGCACATACTTATTATCAAGACTTTGTTGGTGCGATACACAAGATTGTTATACGACCACTTTATATTTCTTAATAAATAGAGTCGTTGACAGTAGTATTGGAAATCATCAGAGGCAATGTCCATTTCATAGCGAATTCTACCAATAGATGTGGAGGATCGGGGGGAGAGAGTCTTCCCGTACATACTAGAAGATCTATTACCCACTACAAGTATGCGGATACACTTGTAAGTATCTATAGTTTACACTTATATTCTGATTTTTTTTTGCTTTGGTGTATTTCAATTTAATTTGATCTGTAAATTTTGAAATGAAAATATATGTATTATAAAGAATAATAATATTATAAATGTCTGGTGTCATATATAACTGTATTGTTGAGTTTCTTTCTTTATTCAACAGGGGGTAAATTATTATTAAAATAGAGAAAATTTTGTCAAAGTTTTTGTAAATTGTAGTTCAATTATAACATTTTATTCTGGTGCAGGAAAAGTATATGGCAAGAAGCTTACATCCTCGCCAGCTCTTTTTGCACACTCACACTAAGAAGTATGACAGTATGACCTTCGTCAATATCTGATATAGAGAACTAAATGCATGTAAAATTTATACTTTAATATTAATGCTTAAAAATGATCACTTATCAACATAAACATCGCCTTTTGATGGAACCAAATATAAAAAAGTATTCAACGACAATCTCAGCAGTTTGAAAATGTTAATGAGAGTTAAACATATCTCCATATAGTAGATCGTAATGATTGTCGTGGAAAGATATTCGGCTTAGGTCTATTTGCGAACACATGTTATTCACAATCCTCCATATCTAGTACAGCAACATCTAGTAGGTGGCCTGCAGCTAGTAAAGTCTATGAGCTTCGGAATATAGTACAGATATTGGCAACTCAGTTGCAACAGTCGATGGAGAACATAACCTAGCTCCGTAATGAAGTGGATGAGTTGAAAGAGAGGGCAACATCTCATTGTAGTAGTCACAACATCTGTGTTCACCAAATAAATAGCGTACTTGTAGTTATTTCGTATGAATTAAATACTTATTATGTACAAAATAATTTTTTATTATCAATTAAGATAATTTTTTCTTTATCTCATAAATAAACTTTTTGTTTCAACAAATTAAATGTAGAAATAATTTAAAATATTATCAACAGATAACTGTATAAATTATGCATTAATCATAAGATTATCAAATAAAATTAATTGCAGGAAAAATGAAAAAGTAAAGTTCGTCAGTAAAATCTATTATATTTACCGACGGATAACTCAGTTCCGTCGATAATGTTAATCGTTAACTTACCTATGGAATGACCAATTCCATTGCTAAATTTACCATCAGCACAAAATAATAATCGGTAAATTAATGACAAAAAATTTGTAATTCGTCACAAATTATTACCTACAGTCGTTTCTTCGACGTCTTGATTCGTTGATAAATTCCGTCGCTAACTTAACTTACCAATAAAGTATGTAAGTCTTTCATCAATAATATCCCTCGCTAAATTCCATTTTTCTTGTTGTGTTCCATAACATAACACAAATTTGCAAAACCTTATGGTTTCCTTATGGCAGAACCAATGACTCAATTCAATAAAGAATGACAACCGCACGTATTGCAGACTCAATCAGATGCCTGCTAAGTACAGTCGTGGTCCAAAAGTCTCTTAATTAAAGAAGCATAGACATGTGCGTCCTGCTTATCTAAAACACTAAGCATAATTATGAGTTGGTTAAAGCGTCTAATTCCAAAGGTTCTGTGTACGTCAAACCATAGGCAAACTCTAGGCCCACCATGTTCTTCTTTTCCTACCTGTAGTCTAACTAAAAAGAAACAATACTCCATTTTTGATTTGCTTGCCTGTCACTTTGTTCTTTCCAGTTGTGCTCTTCTTCTTTTTTTTTTCCCCTTTTCTTTTATTATCTCTTTAGTCTTCTTTCCCTATGTAAATATCTTATAAAATTTCATGAAGAAAACAGTTCTAGGCTTCTAGTATCTCAATTTCAATTGTTTCACTTACAACATCAAATATGCATATAAAATTTAGCTATTCCTCTTCCTAAAGATGGCAGTAAGAAAAGAGACTGGGTTCAAAGTTCTTTCTATAATTTTCGAGTTCGGGATCAAACTTCAGGTTAGACTAACTATGCCCGGCTCATCCTAAAGTTTGAAAATTATAGACAAAACGACGTTGTTTTAAGTAAAATAATATCATTTTTATTTTTAATCTTAAAAAAACAAGATTTCTGATCCGACTAAGTGGGCCTTCAGGTTGTCTAAACTAAATCGAGCTCGGGTGTCTCGGCCCAATTAAACTTCAAACCAAATCCGAGCCTAAATAAAAATTTTCAAATCAGATTCTAGCTCGACTCGGGCAATTCCTAATCTTATATACAGCTTTGCAAACAAGTTACACCATGAGTATAAGGAAGGATGCAAAGTAAGTTAAAAAGAGCCGAATGATCTGCATATGTTTCAAAGGGAAGATTCTTATTAACAAAATTATTGTTGGGGTTATGAATAGTATTCTGTCATTTTTTTAGAGGCCAATGTGTTAGCTGAAACTTGACTTTCTTGCACCTCTCGGTGATCCTGATTTAAGGAAAACATTGGGCTACAGAGCAACAACCAATTAAGCCAAATCTTTAATTAGAGTTAGAATTAGGTCCAAATGAATGAATTACTAAATCCATATGAAATTGTTCACTTGAAAAAAATATACCGTCTATTAGCATTTAATGTGCTTTCAAAAGAAAACCTATTTTAAAAAAATAATTGTTTTTTCATTTTATTTTCCATATAATTTTTGAAAAATAAAAAACAATTTCAAGTGTATATGATATATATCTCTATACAAACATTTGAACATATAGTATTGGTATATTAATTAGTTACTATATAAAATAAAATGAGGACCAAAATATAAATTCAAAAAGAAAAGAGCACCTTATGAATAAAATTTGCAAAGCATCTTTTTGAGTTTTCATGAATTTAATATCTATTTTAAAAATATAAAATTCAATATCCTAGTTTGAAAATAATAAAATTATACAATTGAATGCAGAATTTTAAAATTTCTTTTTATCTATATAAGATAAAACGTTATTTGCTAGCCTATATACACATTAATTATATATTATGACATTTATAAAGTTTTATCTATATAACATTTTTGTCTTTTCATTTATATATATATATATATTGAATTAAATAAATAACCAAAATCTTAATTAATAAAAATAAATTAAACTAAAATACAAAGGAATAAGGTGTGATTGCTTCTTGTCTTACTTCCATGATAGTGAAAGTGAGGGACTATATGCATGGTAGAAGTAACTCTCCTCTTGCGAAATATAATAAATCCCATTTAAGAAGATACGAAATAGTGGCATAATAGTTTGAGGGAGTGATTAGTGTTAGGCTATCCTATCTGGTTTGGTTGGGCATGATATCTTGTACGCTGAACCGCAACTAAGCAAATTTAGTATTGTCCGCTTT
>JANIPM010000009.1:13534946-13546469 GCA_027478405.1 Erythroxylum cassinoides
CCTAATTTTGGCTATGGATTTTTGTGTATAAATGATTAAATGCTGTTGAAAGTTTTTATGACTGAAATCATGTTTTGATCGAAATGTTTTCGTGCCACGGGCCCAATTTGTTTATTGATTTACGCGTACTCGATTGATTCCAAAAAAACTGTCTTACTGAGTTTTTGGAACTGTTTGACTATTCTAGCATACCACCCTCGTGAGACACGGACTCGGATATCACCATCGATATCGGGTTCGGGTCCTGCGGGAGTGGAATGCTACAATTACCCTATTAAGATGGTGGTTGTAAAAAATGAGGTCATTGCTAGAACCCATGTGGTCTAATAAGTTTGTCTATTCTAACTCCTTTCTTCTTTTATAAGAAAATTGTGTGATTCCTCAACCTTGGATTATAATTGATAAACAGTGGATCATTCTTTACTTGTTTTACTAAAATGTAAGCAATATAATTAGCCTCTTTATAGTAATTTGAGGTTGAACCCATCATATATGCAAGATATTCATCACTTATAGTATTATTATCGTAGCATATTGATTGTATTTTAGATAATTCTAGAGGATTTAACACTTAAAATAAGAAGTACTTTTATTTTAGGTCCTATGTTTTACCTCTTCAAATAAAAGGAGAGAGTTTACAGAAGAATTGGACAAATTTATAGCAAATTTGAAAGAATTAGAGAAGGACCCTCGAACATAACACTTACAAGCCACTGTGTTAGGGCTATTTTCCATAATGGTCACTTTTGCTCTACCCTTGCATCTCTACTCACCTTTGTGATATTCCTAGATCAAGATACATAGATCCTACACATTCTTATATAGGTTTTATATTATTGGTGAAAATTTTTAGAAAAGTTATAAAATATGTCAAACATAACACAACCTCCTATATATACCTGAGTTATGGGCGTGTAACTCGTTAATGATTAGGGTTTCAAATTTTAAAAAATAATTTTTTTTATCTAAGTAAAGGTTGGAAAGCATTATAAATTCAATTGGAAGCTATTCTACATTGGTTGTTAATCAAGAACAATTTAACCTTCTAAGATAAACAATATTTTAATAAAGATTTACTAAAGATTAAAAAATCAGGACTCATCATAATGATATGTTTTTTCTTGTTTTCTTTATTATTTTTATGTTGTTATTTCTTGTTTGATTATGAACTAATTGGGATATAGATTTAAGTAGGATGAACCATATAATGGAACATATGATTGATTGATTTTTTGGTTTAATGAAGTTCTAGTTTTCTTAACATCTCCTGATATTTATATAATTAATTGAATTAAAAGAGAGAATGTGGATGATTAAATTATTTGATTCATGCATCAAGATTCAAGAGAAGAGATGTATGGTTATATCATAATTTAGGTAAAGAGGATTAAGCATAGGCCATTTTGGAGAGACAGTTATAAGATCTTCCTAGTTTAGGTTAAAACTTATAAGGTTTTGCATATCTTTGAACATGTTATGGAAAGTACATTTGTATAAAGAATGGATGTGTATAAAGGTTTTTAAATGGAATGCATGAAGTTGTTTTAAGTTTTCAAGGTTTATTGATGTAACTATTTTAAGATTGCATATGAGTGGATTTGAAGACCACAATTTAGAGTTGAGAAATTAATGTGATGGTAGAAATGTTTTGAATTTTTACAGGGACTTTGAAATTTTTAGGATGTCAAAATACAATTGTTGTGCTACCGAAATTTTTAATAAACTGAAAAACAAAACTCCACTGTTTACATTTCTTATTATGAATTGAAGTTTTTCCTTAACAAAGGCAACAGGCTTAGCTTCACAGGAACTTTCCAATCGACTTGAATATTGACTGGAGAGTTAACATGGAGTGCTAGGCAGGTCGCCTAGTCATTATAGGATAGGAGCTCATCAACTAAGGTAGTTGATGATAGGGAAATTGAGTAAACTCTTACTCATTTGAATGGTATGAAAGCAGTAGGTCTGGATGGACTCAATGACTATTTCTACTGAAAATAATGGGAAATTGCAGGTTCCCTTTTTAAGAAAGTAGTGAAGGAATTTTTCTCAAACGGAATACTTTTTAAGGAAATCAATCAAACTTTTCTTTGTTTAATTCCAAAAAGTGAAAACCCCACATCCTTCAGTGATTTCAGTTATACAAACTTCTTCTATAAAATTATTTTGAAAGTCCTTGCAACAAGGGTAAAGAAAGCAGTCATCCCACTCATCAGTGAAAAACAGGGAGCTTTCATTTGTAATAGGCAAATTGGTGGTAATATATTGATTGTGCAAGTGCTACTCAAGGGTTATTCACTAGTGAAATCAACTCCAAATTGCACCAGTAAGATTGATTTTCATAAAGCTTTTGATAGTGTTCGATGGAGCTTCTTATGGTAGATGATGCAGGCATATGTTCTTATATATCTTCATGAAATTGATAAGGAATGTGTCACCACAGTGACTTTTTTAGTTCTCACTAATGATACCCCCTCCAACTCATTCAAGGCAAGGGGATCCTCTTTCACCTACCTTTTCATCATTTTCATGGAAGTTCTCAACTCCATAATATAACATGAGGTGACATTGAATACTTTGTTTAAACATAATTCTAAGTGTAAAAAGTTTGTTTTAACTAACTTTTCCTTTGCAGACAACTTATTACTATTCTGTAGTGCAAAGCTTGAGTCAATCTAGTGCTTTATAAGGCTCTTAATAGATTTAAAGAAATATCAGGTTTGCTCATCAACCTCAATAAGAGTCATTTTATCATTTCCAAAGGAGTTGCTCCAGTGGTTACCTGAATAGCGTTACTCACTAGTATTGTTAAGATAGCACCATTCTTACCCTATTTGGGTCTTGTGGTTTTAGTAAGAAGACTTACCACCCTAGAATGTACTCTAATTGTAGAGAAAAGTTAGAGAAGAATATCTTCCTGGGTGAATAAATTCTTATCGTTTTCTAGGAAAATTTAACTTATCAAATCTATTTTGAGTTCCTTGCATATTAACTGGTGCTCACATATATTCCTTTCCAAAGGGATCATCAAGGCAATATAAAGAATACTCAAAGACTTCTTATGGAATCAGTTGACGACAGTTAAAGGAAAGCAAAAAAATAGACTGACATATTCTACCCAAAAGAAGAAGAATGGCTGAATATCACTTCTATTAAACTCACAAACCAACCCCTCATATTGAAGAGGTTGTTTTGGATTATCAAAGATAGAAAATCTTTATGGCTAAGGTGGATCCATTCCTATTTTTTTAAAGGGCGTAGCATCTGGGCTATTTGTATGCTCTAAGTAAATCTTATTTTTTTGAATCAATTACTGCATTTGAGAAATCTTATACAGGACCATATGACTTGCACCATTGGTAACAGAAAGCTAATTTCCTTATGATTCAATAATTGGACAGGCCAAGAAACTCTTTACCATACACAAAAGCTGTACAGAGCTCTTATCGATATCCCTCTAGGTACCAAAATGGAATCCTTCATCAATGGTAATAGATGGCATTTTCCAAAGAACCTCTGTCACTTGCAACCTTCATATGCTCCCTCGCTTTATCACAATACATTCTACTGATATAACTGACCAACCCATCTCCTCTAAAATGAACACATCAGGGATTTGTTACAGGTGAGGAGATTTGAAGTAAGATGGCATCGAATCATTTGGCACAAAATTTATCCCACAATAACTTCCTTTTTTTTATAGATCACTATACAAAATAGATTAAATATAGCTGCTTGACTCCATTACTTAAACATTAATACATGCTATCCCTTCTGTTTAACTTAAGAAGAAACACAAGACCATCTATTCTTTATGTATGAGATGACTCATCAGGTTTGGAAAACAACACAACTGAGTTGTCAATGGCCTAATCAATTTACTACTTTCTTTAGTGTTGTCCAGTGGCTAGCTATTTAAAGAAATCTCTTGAAGTTACCTCATATCGTTACTATTTTTATGTGTGTTCAAACAATATGGAAAGAACAAAATGCCAGGAAGTTTGAACTCAAGTCCAAATATATAAATCTACTCATCTATGAAATTTTTGACAGCATCAAAGATCTTGGTTTTTAAATTGAATCTCAACAGCTTCAACCTTCTCTAGTTATCAATACTAGAGTCTCATTATTTGTTTTAAGTAGTTAAAAAACATTACACTTCTCTAGTATCGAAGGATATCCCCCCTAGACTCTTTTGTAAGCTTTACTTTCATTCTTTATTAACAAATTTTCTTCTATCCTTTTTAAAAAAGTCATCTATATAGGAAATGTGTGTTATTTTGTTACCTTTACAACCGTGATGGTATTGAAATCTTGAGCTATTTTCCACATTCCTTGCAATTATGATCGAGGGGGCCTCTATACACAGCACAAATAGGTAAGGGATAGGGGATCCCTTTACGTAAGCCCTCTTTTAGCTTTGATTAGCTTAGTAGGCTCTCTATTCAATAAAACAGCAAAGGAAACTCTAGTCATGCATTCTTTAATCCATTTCCTAAACAAAGGGGTAACCTGGTGCCTTTAAATGAAACTCCAATTGACTGAGTCATATGCCTTTGCCAAGTTTATCTTTATTATGCCATTCTTCAACTTTTTCTTAGTATTGTATCCTTTAAGAATTTTTTGACAAAGCAAAATGTTTTTGCCTATTTTTCTCCCTCTAATGAATGCACTTTAGGTTGGATTAATGATGTTTTCCAAACTCCTCTTCAGTGTACTTACAAGTATCTTAGTAATTGTTTTGTATAGTATATTGTAGCAAGCAATTGGCCTGAATTGTTCAAGCCTACAAGCACTAGGTGATTTGGGGACCAGGCTCACAAGAAGTTAATGATGGTTAAGTCAAGTGAATAAATCTTCGATGTCCTAAAAGGAGAAGAAGGGAACTGGGGCAAAGCAATTTTAATGGGAAGTAATGCGCAACTAGGGAGCTTTTGATTCTAAAGAAGAGTGGAAGTAAGCCTTTAATTATGGATCTAGAAGGAAAGGTTTCCAAAAGAAGTCCAACCAAAAGATTTCTAAAGATTTTTTTATTAGGAGGAAACCTAATGTTCTAACCCTAGTTCTTTTCATTTTCCTAGTTTTTGGTTCTTACTAATGTTGAATTTTTTTAGTTAGTTTTGTGATAGACTTTTTGGGATTTTATCTCACCAACTAGGCATAGATAAAGGGAGATTTTTCTTAACCTAAAATATTTTCATGATTGCTTTCACTATCTTATTTGTTGACAATGAGGGTAATTTCATGTTTAATTGTAAGGATGAATTCTTGAAAATATTAATTTTATTTTTTCTTTAATATGTTTTAACTAACACATCTTTTAAAGTTACGTGTTTAATTTTTTTAGTTTAAAATTTTAGCATTCTTGTGTTTTTGTGTTATGTTTAGGATCTCATTAATTACTTTAGGTTGATGGCATACGTTTAAACATCATTCTTAGTTGAGATTGAATGTTAAAGGTTAAGTGTATAATATGATTGGTGGATTGCAATGCAATTTTGACTTTATGAATTCTAGGAAATCAAATTATCAAGTGAAGATGCTTTGATTTAACTTAAGTGATAATATAAGAATATGAGCTTTTATGCAAAATTTTTGCATCTTATATGGATATTTTCTTTAGTTTTGAATTTCTAGAACCCAACTTTTAAGATTGCATGTAAGATATTTACAAGTAATAAGTTGATAAAGGCACTTAGGATTGAGTATGAGTCAAATTGCCTGCCTTTTATACATTGATTCATTAGTGATCCCTATTGATATTAAATTAGAATTCTGACCTTTTCTTTGTAACCTTTTTTGAGAGAGCCTTGAGCCTAGAAGGAAAAAAAAAGTAATTGCACCTTAATTTAATAGAGCTTTTTCTTATAATTTAATTTAATTTTTGACTACGGTATGTAAGGAAATAAGTGTGGGGAGATGGTTAAATGTATAAAGTGCCAATATAAAAGGGAAATTCATGCCAAATCAAATAAAAATAAAGAAAGGAAAGAAAAAGGAAAGAGAAATATTGAAAATTGATAAGCAAGGATTCTTGTGCTAGCAAAGAATGAAGGAAAAAAGACTATTGCAAAGATATAAAGAGTTAGTAGAGTAATTTATAGGCATTACTCTTGATTTAGTAGTTCTTGTTATACTAATTGTGAATATATTTTGTGTCTCCTTTCCCCTTTCCTTGGTTAACTTACTTATCCTTTTATCCCATTAGAACTCTATTCGAAGTCCTTTTGTTTTTCTTTCTTATACGTATCCATTGAATTTGTGGATATTAGATGATTTTTAAGTTTATGGTAAGTTCACTTTCATAAGAATATGATCAGTATACCTCATTCAAAATTCAAACACATGTGTGAATGAGTGATACCTTATGAAAAATTATTAAATTGAAGTATTTAAACTTGATAGAAGAGGTAGATAGGCATTTGAATTATTCAGCTTGTATAATGATTTACTTAAGAATTGTTATATTTTAATTTTTACAGTTCAATCGACCCTTGAGTATGTATATCTTATGTTATTGATTATGAAGCTAACTAATAAATGTAGGTTAATGTTTGTGGGTATCATTCTACTAAAATCTTACGAGACTTTAACATCTACACTAAGGAAATGTAGTAGTTTAACGGCTTATGGTATACATTAAACACCACACACATGTAAAAGTGCAATTAATTCTTCTGTTTAGTTAGTGGTATTTAGCCAGCTAGGGTTACTTCTTGTTAATTTCTTTAGGATAAATAATCTGTTAAATGTAGGATATTTTTATTGGTCTATATTGTTCATTTTTTGGGGCTAAATTAGTTATGACTTAGAATTTTTAGCATTTCTTTTATGAAATTATATGATGTTTTCCAATGTTTGGTTTATTGTCTTTTTGGTGATGATTTTTAGGAGGAATAACATATTTGAGCATAATTTTCTCCTTAGTTTTCTGATTGAGTTAATATTGGAGTCATTTGAAAAGTTAACTTGAAGAGCAAAAACTTTGTAGTAGACTTTGGAGATTGATTCTAGTTCAAAGATGTCCAAAATTTAAGAACGGAGGAGAGAAGTGGCTAAATAGGACTAACATGGGTTTGTGTTTGCCTTATGTTGGTCATTAAAAAAAATGGTTCCAATAATGAAGTGGAATTGGCTTTGTAATCATTATAATTTCGTCAAAAAGTTCTAAAACAATACTAAGTGTAACATACTTCAAACTCATGATTTGGTGTTCAAGGATGCATATATTTATAAGTTTAATCACCTTAGAACTATTTTGTATAACCTTAGCTTATAAATACTCTTATAAGGGTTCTTTATAAGGAACTTTAGAAGTTGATCACAACATTCTTAGTCATAAGTTATTAGTTTTATGATTTCTTCACATCAAGGAAAGATTTAGAGCAAGATTAAATAAGACCATGACAACTCTTCAAGTGCTTTCTTCCCTTTCTTTCTTTTATATTAAGATTTCCTTATTATAATTTTTATGGTTATAATTAGTGTTAAAACCCTAGTTATGGATAGGGATATAACTTGTAATGGATCCTTTGATTATTAATGTGTGATAGATTATTTGTTCGGTTGAATTTATTTTCTTCGTTCTTAATTATTGGGTTTATAAATGACCATCATTTATTGAATCTTAGTGATTGTATGAAAGATTGAATAGAAAAGTACGATCTATGCATTAGGAGAATAAAAACCTTAGATATGGATAATGAAAGTATCCTATACTATTATGATAATAAAAGGCTTAACTAGGTACAATGGGTTTAATTAAGTTGAATTGTGCATCAAGAGGTAGTGGTTACCTTATTAGATAAACTTGTATGCCTTGAGAGAAAGCATGGATTTATTAGGTTAATTTTTATTTCAACTATGAAAATTTATCTTACTTAGAGTCTCTTTATAAGAAAACCCTAAATCCTTAATGTATGTTATCTTGTTTTCTCTTTATTAGTTAATTTTATTGTTTAGTAGTTTCATTTAATTTTCTAACTTTGATTTATTTGATTTCTTTGTTTAGTTAAGATTAATAGATAGAGTGTTATGATTTATATGCAATTGATACTCTGGATTTTACTCTAATTTTAATAACTTGGTATAATTGACTTAATATGGTTATAGATAGAGTTAGTAAGTCACGGACCTAGCGTATGAATTTAATGTGAATTGAGGGAGTAGAGTATATGTGCTCTTAATGCTATAGGTTATATTTCCTCCTTTATTAGATCTTTCCCTTTGGCCAACTTAGATAACCAAGCATCTCTTTTAACTATTTTATATTAGATCTTTTTTTATTGTAGGGGTTCCATTATTCTTGCCTTTGATATGGCAAGATAACAAGTTTTTTTAGCTATTTTTGTAACGTTCATTTTTGGTATTATGATTATATATATAGTCAATTGGCTGGAAAAGATTTAACAAACATGTCATTTTTATACGTGTGAAATAAATAACTAATAAACTAAGAAATAGCATGAGGACATTAGAGAGTTTGCAAAAATGAAATATCTAAAACTCTCTTTAATAATCATATAATACTAATTCTCGATCACAAACTTCTTTAAGTATAAAAGAACTCAAATTATAAAAAATATTCAATAATTGTTTTCTCAATTTGATTTATTTCAATTTTGATCTTGTTAGTTTATATCCTACAACTAATCAGTTTGGTTTTAGTTTAGTGGTAATTATTTAAAGCCATTCTTTATCTTGTACATGTTTAGTTGTATATGATAAAGTTCCTAGGATAATTATACATTGCAAATGAAGTTATAATGAGATTCATATTGCATTTATGTATTATCTCTAAATTGTTTCTAGTCATTGTTCTATTAATACTAGACATTAATAGAACATGAAAGACTAATATATGTTATGTTTTTCTTATGAAAGAAGTAGTTGATCTCATAAATTAAAGTATGGCGATATTTAAACAAAATATAGGTGCTTATTAGAGAACAAGTTTACTAAACTGACCTGATATGAGAAATACATTTGGCACATTACTTATATGTCTATGAAAATTCTCATTATGATGATTATATAAGTGATCCTTTGAATTAAGGTTTTTAAAGTTATATGATGATTATATAAGTGATCCTTTGAACTGAGGTCATTAAAGTTATCTTGTATAAGAATTGCTATATTTTGATACTACTTATGACATAGTCTAATCATGGATAGCTCATTCGGTAGTCAATGGATGTGGCATGAACTATTTGTAGATAGTTGAGTGATCAAGATAGCATTCATCACTCTAAAGTAATTAGGAAGAATGTTATGTTGTTCTCGATTAGTATTAATTTGGGAAATCCTTAACCAATGTAGAATGATATTTTGTAAATAGTTTACAAATTTGATTAAATGAATCAATAGCTAATGGTGGAGAACTAATATTATTAGGCTCAAAATAGAGTAGACATTAATGTTATGTTCTATGTCTAATCGAAACATTGTATGATGAAAGGATTAAATTATATGAAAAAATCATGCATAGAAAGGTTAGTTAAAACAACTTTGACATTCCTAAATATTTGGATGGTCATAATGTATTACTAGATGTCAATCATGATTTATGATTATAAATAATTTAATTAGAGAGTTAAAGATAAATTAAAAGGAGATTTAATTTATCTAATTCTAAATTTAATTCTAATTATGAATTAAAATTATAATTTATAGTCATTGCCAACATATTCGAGAGCCTAATGAGTATCACATAAAGAACAAGTTGAGAGTAAAAATAATGAAGTTGGATTTGATTGTAAAGTTTGAGAAACTTTATGATTAAATATGAGATATTTAATAAATAAGGATCAAATTAAGATTTAATCATAAAGTTTCGGAATAAAGAACGAATTAACTTTCATGCCTTATCATGATTTAATTGTTAATCATTTTATAAAATTAAAGTGATCTTGATTTTTGGAAAATCAAAACAAGAAAATGTTTTATAATTATTCTACTATAGTGGAGATCGTATCTTGTCCTAATTTCCTAACTGATCTATACATAATTCTTTCTAAAATATGTCAAATCTAAAAGTTCAATTGAGATCACTTAAGTTTTAAAATCCTTTCCCAACATTTATTAATGGCTTTAATATCGCGTATCTTTTATGACCCATTAACACAATTATAGTTGCTAAAGTCATTTCTTAAGTTTTTTCCCCATATTACTATTTCCAATTATTTCTCGATGACAAACTTCATCTTTGATTCTCCTTTTTTCTACTTACTAATGATTAACTTTATGATATGCTTTGCTTATTTTTGATATTTCTTAGATTTTGTTGTTGTTTACCTAATGACCCTATTTGAGATTATGAGTTATTTGGATATTTTGCTTATGAAATCTTATTTTATATATCCAATCTTAACTTAGTTTTATCTTAGTTATAAAATGTTGTAAGGATCTCTCATAAAAATGAACAACTTGAGGATAAGAAACTTTATCATTTATCAATTGACTTAATGTCCATACCCAAGGTTTTAAAAATCAGACCAGACCATCCGATCTGACTGAAAAAAGTTTAAAATTTCACTAAATAACTTCTATGTATAAAAACCGACAGGTTCAAAATTTTTTGATCAAACCAGACGGCCCGATCTAGTTTTTAAAACCTTGATTTTTATTAGTGTTTCGTGTCTATTCTTCTTCTATTTGCATTTTTAGTTCGTGTTTATGACTTTGTTTTTCTTCTGTCTACAAGTATTCCATCTCACGTTTACATGGTTTGGATAAATTTCAATTTCCAAACCCATGTTCGAAATAATTTCATCACTAGACTGGAGTTGGTCAAAAGTACTTGGAAGGTACTTAACAGTAGATTTCGAATAATTGTAAGAAAATAGGCCAAATACCCTTAAGTCTAAAACTAATAACTATTTCTCAAAAATACTTGGAAGGAAGTTAACAACAGATTTTGAATAATTAATAATATATTATGTAGCCCAACGTACATCTCTTCTAGATAAAGCTATTATCAAAATTCACTTTGAGAAATACAAAACATTTTATTTTCGCGTAAATTCTGACCCTTAAAATAAATGGAAATGTTTGAAGTTTTTGAGAAAATATTGGAATTGCCTTTTTCTCACTCACATATTCATATTGTCCAGGTTAAGTTCGAAAGAGGAGGAAAATTAATGATTACGGAATAAAATACGGAGGGAAGGAAAAAATATCTGAACATTCTTAACGAATCATCCACTACTTATGAACTTCATTATTTTATCTAACGAATGAATCAAAAACATCTACTGATGGTTAGTTCATATCTTATTTTGATCATATTTAAGTTAAAATTATACTGTATTACAAGTTTAAAATTAAGAATAATTTCATACATTACTAATTTGTAATTTATTTTAATGTAGTAAAAGAAGTTGATGCAAATACTTTAGATAAAAGCGTATTTTACGAATCTTTAAGTAGCGTTGGAGAATTTGGAACTTTGACAATGATGAAACACAACCTCCTTCAGAAATACAATTTTGATTATTATTGTTATTTTAATATTTATTATACTTA
>JANIPM010000009.1:13607418-13624073 GCA_027478405.1 Erythroxylum cassinoides
ACAACAATCGGCGATTGTTAGTTTGTTAGCAATTCTGTTAGAAATTCTGTTAGCAAGAAATGGGTAGTAAGAGAAAGGAAGTGTGAAGGTGCGAGAATTTCCCGTATATATAAGGAAATTCATTGTTGTAATAAAGATATCTGAATATATACAATTTCTCTCACAAATACTCTCTTTTTTCTGGTTTGTTTCGATAGCAATCACCATAATCTATTCTATTAACTAGGTTCCCTGATTGTAATATGAGTAACTGAAATTTTCGGTTACAAAGTTTAACTTATGAACATCAAAATGTTACAAGCTTATTTGAATTTTTATAAAAATCTAAAAGGCGTATTCATACATTCTGTTTATTAAAGCATCTAAATTGTGACTTCATTTCATGGCGCTTCTAATCCCTCTCCAGTGGTTTATTTGGTAAATAGCCAAAAAAGACTGGGCAATAGAAAAGCAAAAGAAAAGATGTACCCGCTGATTAATCAGCATCGCACCCTCTTTACCCTTCTTCCCCCGACTTTCCTCTCTCAGTGGCTAGGGATTGCAGAGAAGTAGCCACACACAATCTCCCAGACCTAGTCCTCTTCAATCAACAATGGATTGACCTCTCTCCACCCTTATTTTCCACTTCTTCTTCATTATTTCCCGTCCAATCCTTCAGGTTTGCTAGGTTCTCTTCTTTTCTTTTGCTAGTATGTCAACATCGCTTAATTTGTTTACTTCAAATTTAGCTCCTTTTGTGTTTAAATACTGTACTTGATGCTAGCTGGCCTTGGTTTCGTTTGTCCGGTTGTGACATTTGTTGTTGTTATGTAAATTGCGATTTTTGGCTTTTGTTTTTGTGCGTGACTATGTGTTTTTTACATTTAGTTTTGCTCTGCTGATTTGTTCCTTTTTTCAGCGTTTTGTGGCTATCTTGTTTGTCTGATTCGTGTGATCTCTTGGTTGAGGTTCTATTTGCCTTCAAGCTTGTGAAGTCATTGGTAAGCTCCTGAGTGATAATGCTAAGTTTTGTGTCCTCGCATCATGTTGTGTTACAAATTATTTGTGGGCAATTTATTGGCTTCCTTCTGTTTTGATATTATTATGAGCATACTTTATGAATTTGGTGATAAGGATAGGTTGAACTTGCTAGTTTACAAGAAATTAGGTAGAAAGTTTGCGGAAATATTAGCATTTTCGGCAATCTGATCTTCTTGCGGTTGGGAATTAAATTCTGTCAGTACTTTCATAAATTGGTACACGGACTGGTATTCTTCAATAAACAAAATGGTATTCTCAGTGGAAAAAGGTAGATTAAGGAAGATCATACTTAAGTCCTGTTAACTTTCTCTTGCATGTGCTTCATCTAACATATACCATAGTGATTGGATATTTTCATAAGAAACTTAGCCTACACTGACTTTCTTCTCCCGCCTAATGTTCATGTCTCTAAATGCTAGCTTGTCTGCTATGGAAGATACTGAATCAGTTGCAACCCTTATAGTCTCTACTTCCTCTAAGATACAACAACTTCAGAAAGCATTTGCTGAACTTGAAAATCATCGGGCTGTAACACTCAACATGAAATGGAAAGAACTTGAGGAACATTTTCATGGTCTTGAAAGGTCATTGAAGAGGCGCTTTCATGAATTGGAAGACCAAGAAAAGGAGTATGAAAAGAAAACAAAGAAAGCTCAGGAAATGTTGGAGAAACGGGAAGCTGCTGTTATGGCCAAGGAACAAGCTTCATTGGAGAGGCTTCAAGAGAAAAGAGATACTGCTATGTTCGCTATTGCTAATGCTCAAGACAAGCACAGAAAGATATCATCTGTCGAGCCTGTTGTAGTCATCAATGATGACCGTAGTGAGTCCCCAACCATTGAAGAGCAAGCAACTGATTCCATGTCTGGAAAAACTAACTTGGAAGAGATAAAAGATCCCTCTGAAAATGCAAACTTGGAAGTGCTGTCTTACCCCCAGTTGCTCACACTGTGTGAAGTAATGGATTCTGAAGGGCTGCATAAGTTTATATCAGATAATCGTAAGAACCTTGCTGTTCTAAGGGAGGAGATTCCATTTGCTCTGAAGGCTGCAGCTAACCCCGGTGAATTGGTGTTAAACTCCTTGGATCATTTCTATCCAGTTGATGTGCCGAATGTTGATGGAAAGAAGGATTCTAGCCTTTTAGGGCTTCGTCGAACCTGTATCATGTTGATGGAGTGCCTTGGCATCTTATTAACATATTCAGATCTAGTGGCAGTATCTGATGTGATCTCAGAAGATGTCAAGGAACGGGCTAAGGCGATTGCTGAACAATGGAAGCCAAAATTGGATGCGTTAGATGTGGATGCTAGCAATGGGAACTCCTTGGAGGCACATGCATTTTTGCAACTACTGGCCACGTTTGGAATTGCTTCGCATTTTAACGAAGAAGAATTGTCCAGGCTAATCCCAATGGTTTCACGTCGTCGCCAAGCAGCTGAACTTTGTCGTTTTCTTGGACTGTCAGAGAAAATGCCAGGTTTTTCATTCATTCACGTATTTGATGAAGATCATTGAATACTTTCACCATCTTTTCTGATATTACGTTTTCTGGATGCTCCTTTTTTATTTCCTTTTTGTTCATGCTTCAGGGGTGATTGAAATACTGGTAAATAGTGGAAGGCAAATTGATGCTGTTAACTTGGCTTTTGCTTTTGAGTTGACCATGCAGTTCTTACCTGTGCCATTACTGAAATCATACTTGAAGGAGGCAAGAAAAGTCTCTTCACCAGTCAAGCCTGGAAATACTTCTCCTATGGTTCTGCAGGTGTGTATTGTTGTTCAACTACTGTCAATTGAAATACCTACTTTCCAAATTTATCCTAGCCTCTTGGCTATATGGAAGTAAGTCACTCTTTCGGTTACATTATTTTCCTATTAAATATATTAAAGTTTGCCTCTTAAAACATTCCTAATGAACTATTGCATATTAATCATGAATACTGGATTCATTGGATGGAAGAAAGATATTGGATTCAGTGGTATGAAGCTAAGAAGTTTTCCATTGTGAAGCTATGTGCAGATTCATGTTTAAAATTGTGTTGAACTCTAATAAATGGCATGCTTTTGATTCTGAATGATACTTTGCTTGTGTTAACATACGCAAATAGAAAAAGGATAAAAAGGGAACTAAATCAAAAGATAATTAATCCTGCATGAAATTTAAACGTTTTGACTTTCCAGGAAGTGCTCCAACGTCTTATTGATAAAGCAAGTTCTGAAAAAACTTCCTAGCTGATCGTACATGGCTTTTTGTAGTTCTGTTTCCTTAATGTTTTCCAGGGAATTTCAGACATGAGAGTCGTTGTTAACATTGAGATTGTTGGTTTTATGTGCTTAAATATTATTACTCAGTTCATTAATGATTACGTCTAAGAAAGTTTGTTTTGTTTTCAGAATGAAGTTAATGAGAGAGAGCTGACAGCCCTTAAGGCTGTGATCAAGTGTATTGAAGAGCATAAACTTGAGGAGCAATATCCAGTTGACCCTCTCCAGAAGCGTCTTCTTCTGCTGGAAAAGGCGAAGGCTGATAAGAAAAGGGCAACTGAAGCTGCGAGGCCTCAGCCTAAGAGACCACGTGCGGGTGTAGGATTAGGATGTGGTCCTCGTGTGACTAGCACGGCTGCTGACAAGTTGTTTTATCCTGGAGTTGCCGATAGGTACCCGCAGCCGCAGTACGTGTATGATAGACCGTATGTTTATCCCGCACCCACTGAAAGTCATGTCCCCCAGCTCTACAGCTTCCCTCCCACTCACGGGCACGGCAACTACTTTGGAAATGGCTACCAGTACCAAACCCCTTATCTTCACTAGTTAGTTGAAATGTCAACAAGGTGACTTGGATCCTCTTTTAACTGTTAGCGTTAACCCTGCAGTTGGTTGGTTGATGATGTGTATGAATGAACTTAGTTTCTTAATCCCGAGAACCATGAACCCCAAAAAACAAAAAAAGTGTTATGTTGATCTTTAATCTATTATTACTGTACAAGAGATATCCTGATCCTCTAATATTTGCACCTCTTTTTAAAAACTTTTTATGCTTAGGATTAGAAAAGATCACTTGTATGCAAAAAATTGGATCCAAGTGGACCGGTGGATTCATGCAATTCCATTATTAGCATTAGGATTAATATTGTACAACATATTTCTGGAGAAAAGAGAAAACTGAAACGGTTGTAGCTTGCTTACGACTTTCAAATCTCCAAATCAAACTACTACAGCTACTTTCTCCAAATCAAACTTTCAAATTTCCCGTAACCATTACTTACCCGCCAAAAAAATGAGGATATCTGAGCTCTCCTCGCCGGATTCCCCATCCAACCACCACAACCACCTCCTCTCACAAATCGACTCTCTTATCAAACAAATCGAACCCTTTACTCCCACTCGTTCCTTACCCGAAAACATCTCCTCCGATCTCCGCCAAACTCTCACTCAGCTCCTCCAACTCTCTCCCTTCCCAAATTCTCTTAAGCTTCACATCTGGAAGCTCAGCTACCGCCTCTGGAACGCTTGTGTCGACATCTCCAATGCCGTCTCCATCTGCCCCTCGCCTCACTCCTCCTCCCCCTCCCTGGCGTCCGTCGCCATGCTACGACACGTCGCCGCTGACATGCTCTCCCTCGCAGTGGACGTCACCGGCGTTCCTTCTCCTGTCATCAAGTCCGCTTCCTTTTACTACAAGACTGGCCTGGTTTGGAACGATCTTCGAAACTTCGAACTCGCTTCCACTTGCTTCGAGAGAGCCACTGACACCGTCTCGAAGCTCGATGCCTCCAAGATCTCTGATGCGGGAGAGAGAAAACTATTAATGGACCTGAATCTCGCGAGATCTCGCACTGCATGGGAAGTGTCGGATCGGAGTCTCGCTTTGACGCTACTAAACAGAGCCAAATCTCTGCTTTTCGGCTCATCGGACCACTTGAAACTTCTAGCGAGTCAATACCTGGCGTTTGGCAAGAATGCATTATCGAAGAATGATAACAACGAAGGATTAAAACTTATGAACGAGGCTCTGGAATTGTACGAGAAAGGGTTGAGTGCAGCGAGAACAAGAGATCAAACAATGGAGCTCAAGGAATTGAGGTCGAAGACTCTCCGATTCATCTCGGCCGTTCATTTGCAAAAGGGGGAATACGAGAATGTGATCAAATGCGTGAGGGTTTTGAGACAGGGGAATGATGGAGAGCAGCACGCTAGTCTGCCAGTTTTGGCGATGAAGGCGTGGTTGGGATTAGGTAGATATGGAGAAGCGGAGAATGAGCTGAGAAGTATGGTTGTGAACAAAGGGATTCCGGAGAGAGTATGGGTATCGGCGGTGGAGGCTTACTTTGAGGCAGCGGGTACAGCAGGGGCTGAGACTGCTAAGGGAGTGTTTTTGGGGCTTCTTGGAAGGTGCCATGTGAGTGCAGGCTCTGCAGTTAGGGTGGTCCATAGAGTTGTTGGTGATGCTGATGCTGCAGGTTGTGTTCAAGGATCCGAGGTAAGGGCTAAAGTGGTCGCGGATTTGGTATCTGATGAGAGGGTCGTGGCACTTTTTGCTGGTGATGCTGCTGCCAAAGAGAGGATGGCAATGCATGCTATTCTTTGGAATTGGTAACCTCTATTTCTTGAATGCCAAGTCTGGCGGTTTGTAATACTTTTCAGGATAAATTATATTTAATTTTATAATACTAATTAAACATATAAAAATTTTAATTTATTACAAATATATTTTATCAGTGATTTCTTTTAATTTTATCGTTAGTTTTTACTAACTTAAAATATCTTATAAATTAGTCTATTTCTAATTGTTAAAGTTTATCAAAAATAAAAATAAAGTATCAATTTTATATTTTTGAAAATTTAATTTGTTAAATATTTTACTATAAATGAATTTAATTTATATGACATCTAATTTTTAATAAAATAATGGTTGAAATTAAAAATTTTAAATATTTTTATTACAAAATTGATTGAGTAAATTTTACATCTAAAATATAACTTATTCTAATCTTTAAGCATGATATTGCCCGAAGCAGATGAGGTGTCATTTTAGTCAAGGGCATAGGTTCTACATGCCCTTAAATTTTTAAGATTGCCAGTTTCAGTTTGCTACTTGAAACACTATCATTCCCCTACCTGGATGGAGTCCAGCAACTTTGGTTGAGTTCATTGAATTTTGTGAACAGAATGATGCATGTCTGTGATCTAACATGATGATCTGGGTCACTGGTCAACCTCAAATGAGCTCCATATGTTTAGTTTGTAGTTCAATGAGGGAAATATGTTACAGTTCAATGAGGGAAATATGTTATAGTTCAATGAGGGAAATATGTTAACAGACGAAACACTACTCGACAAGGGTACAAATGCCTCGTCATGTCAGATCTTTTACCATCTTGTGCTTTTTTCTACAGCGGTTCAGGTCGTTTCAGATCAAAAGATTATGAAACGAGTGCAGAGATGTTTGAGAAATCACTGCTTTATGTTCCATCTAGCATGGGTAACAGAGCTCTCAGGGCTAAGGGATTTAGAGTTCTGTGTCTATGCTACCTTGGCCTTTCTTTACTTGATCGAGCTCAAGAGTACATCAACGAGGCTGAAAAGGTATCCCAACTAAATCCCACTGCTTCAGTCGATAGCATTACTCTGAGAATTAATTACCTCATAAATATGCGAAGTTGAATCAACCTTCTAATGCTCTACTATATGCTTTTTCAGCTCGAGCCTAATGTAGCATCCTCTTTCCTTAAGGTTCTCTCTTTTTCTCTGTCCTTTTTCGTAGTCGCGTGTGCACAGTCTGATGCTGTTAATATACTGATCCCGGGAAAATGTGTCAATGAATGTTTGTACATCTGTAATTTATTTCAATTGGATTAGCTGAACTTGGGTCTCTTTATGGTTTGTTTCTGAGTGGTTACAAATTACAATTCTGATTTATGCAGTTTAAAATTAATCTGGAAAGAAAGGACCATGTTGGTGCTATCAATCAGATAGAAGCAATGAAACTGTGCCTTGATTTTACTCCAGACTTTCTTTCCCTCTCAGCCCATGAAGCTGTTGCTTGCCATGCTTTTCCCGTTGCAGTTGCCTCGCTGTCCAATCTTCTGAATTTCTACACCTCAGGAAAGCCCATGCCAACAACAGAAGTTGTAGTTTTACGCACATTAGTCACAATTCTCTCTCAAGGTCCAGGTAATGAACCAGAAGTTCTCAAATTTATGAAACGGGCACATGCTCGGGTATCAGAGCTTGGGACTCAATGCTTTTTCGGAAAAGATGAGACTGGAAGACGAGAACAAAACTGGTTTGCAGTAACTTCTTGGAATTTTGGGACTCAGTGTGGGAAGGAGAAGAAATATGACTTATGTGCTGACTTTTTGAGATTGGTACCAGACTTTTATGATGGCCTTCTTGATGGCGAAATAAGTGTTACTGTTTTCAAATCCCTGGTATTGACTGTTTCTGCTATGATAGCTTCGGAGAATCAAAAACAGATTGCACTGGTGGACGATGAGGTCAAACAAGCCGTTGTACTCCTGGATACGGCTAGGAAGGTATGTCTTATTATCTTCTTTCTTTGTTTCTATAATGAAATGATTTGTGTTCATTATGCCCCTTTTCAGCGGCTCTTCATCTCTATTTGAAAGTTTTGTTGCATGAATGCAGATATTAACCTCAATCTCGATGGATAAAAGACTTCTTGATGACCAGATCACCGGAATTGAGCCTGAGCTCTTTTTCATGTACACATTTAATGCCTTGGAAATTCATGGAAGAATTGACAATTCAGGGCCCCTTCAACTCCTCCTTGTCAAGAAATTTGTCAGCTCAAATGCGAGCAATCCTAAATATCTTCTGCAAATTGGACTTTGTGCTTCGCAGGGTCCAAGGGCCAACCATGAAGTAGCTGTCTTTGCTCTGAACGAGTCCCTCTCAGCCCTTCTTTCTTCCCCTTCACCAAACTATAAAGAGATTGCGCTTATTCTGAGAAGGCTTATTGCAGTTTCAACCATTCACAAAGGGGATTCAGATGATGATTCTGTGCATAACATCTACAAGCAAGCCTACCGGATCATGGTTGGTTTAAAGGTAGGTGAATATCCAACTGATGAAGGCAAATGGCTTGCACTGACCGCATGGAACAGGGCAGCATTGCCTATGAAGTTGGGGAAGGTTGACACAGCTAAGAAGTGGATGAGTGTTGGATTGGAGCTTGCTGAGAAGGTTGATGGAATGGAGACTTACAAGGCATGCATGACGGACTTCTTGACTGCTTTTGAAAAAAACATCCAATTACAGACTAACGGTTGAAGCAAGCCTGTTCTACAAGTCTGGAGGCATGCATCTTGCACAGATGTCTTTTTTGCTCATAATGTGCATAGCAGATAGCAGATGTCTTTTATCTGCTACCTCTGGATGTCAAGCTACAGATACCCAAAACAAGTAACGTAAGACCACACTACTACGCAGCACTCTATCTCAATGGAATTTTCCATGAATTATGTAAAAGACAGATTTCCAAATTATATAGAAGATACCAGATAGAAGATCGTTATTTCTCACATTATGTACAAGAAACAAGACTTGTTATTTCTCAAATTGATCGCAAGAAATTTTTCATAAAACTCTAATTCAGATCTACAATCAACCTTGTTATGGCCATTAAATTAAATCTTTCTTAACTTCACATAGCATTTAGCCCACCAGTTTGCAAAGAACTTGCAGTAGCCTCCAAAGACTTCATAGCTTTAGGGATGGCATCATAGGTTGCCTACCTCGTGGCTCAAAAGGTCGGGGGTTGCCTGGCTTGGCCTAACTTGACTTTATTTATTTTTTTTTTAAAAAAAATTAAAAACGTCATCATTTTGTACCTTCTTATCGTGGCCTGACCTATGGCTTGATCAATCTAGACTGAAGTTGAGTTGGGTCGGGGTTGGGTTGCATTTGCCATCATGCATAGCTTCTTGAAACTTGTCTATAGTTTGGCTTGATCAAGCCTCATATTGGACCCAGGATTAGTTAAAAGTTGTTTGATTGGGCTCAAATTTAGGCAAGCCTAGCTCATTAGTACTCTTAATATTTGTTAGGTTCTTTTTTTTTAAATGTCTATTCAAAGATCTTAGCATTTTAGTCTTTGTGGATTTAGGTTCATTGTAGATGTAGGTTTAAAACAGAAGTTCAATTGGATAATGAATAAGTAGTTAGTCATTGATGTCATCTCAACATATATTCTAATATTGTAAAGTATTATATTAAAAAGGTGTAAATTTAATTTTAATATTTTACTAAAATATAAATTACATCTTTATGTTTAAAGCATTTAAAATGAATTATATCGTTTGTAAAACATTCAAAATGAAATTTGACAGAATGGAAATTTATTAAGAAATAACTCTTAATTAGTTATATATCACATTAGCATTGATGTGATATATATTTATTATCTTTTATTAGACATATGAGTCTCAGTATACTATATGCCTACAGCATGACAAAACGAGACTCACATGTTTGATCAGTTTAAATTAGTTTAAGTTTATTTACCAATTTAACTTCAGTAATTTGATTTTAAGCTTAAAAAATTCTATTTATTCAAAATTCTCAATATGCTCTTTCCGGATTCTATATTCTTACCACCACCAAATTTTGACCTTGATTTTAAAGTTCGAATAGAATCTTCACTATAACCAAATCCACTAATTGCACTGTCGATACTACTACTGTTCCATAATCTTACGATAAATGCTTATTTGACTATTCCATAATCTTATGATAAATGCTTATTTGACTATAATTATGTACCCATATTTAATATGATTTGTATTTTTGATACTTAATTCACTTTAAGTGTGTTTATAGGTGATAATTGCCTTCTCAAAATAAAGGAGAAGAACTAAGATAAAATCATGGCATGAAATGAAGATCTGAAGCAAATTGGACTTACACAATTGTGACCAGTGTGTAAGTCTCTATAAATATGTGAAGATCGAAGAATTTTGGTCCTGGTCATGTGAAGTTATATGCACGTGTATGTTGATATACACAACCATGTATGTTGCTCGTTTAAGTCTTTGTGCCTATGTGAAATAGCGAATTCAGGTGTTTTTAGAGATACACAATCACCTACACATCTATGTAAGTTGACCGTGTATAACCTAAAAACTCTAGTTTTCACTATAAAAGGAGGTGAATGAAGGCAAAGTAAAAGGAGTCAAGTTTTTAAGAGTTTTTGAGTCATAAACCACATAGAGAGGCGATAATTATGATCAAGGGACGAGGAAAACATGAAGAATACATTAAAAGATTCAATAGGTAACAACATCCAATCTAGTTTTGCAAGAAGATCCATTAGAAGAAAAAGGCATATTTAGAATTATGATTTCTTTGTTTTCTATTAGTTCTTATGCATATTTATCTTTGGTTTTGTTTTCTATAGTAGGAGCTAAACTTATTTTGTGCCTACGGGTTATAAACCATAAGTTATGTTAACAATATGATTCGATCTTTTATTTAATGCAATTTTATTAATTGGTTTATTGAGATTCAATTATGTGTTTTATTCTTGTTCTAATATATCCAAAATATTAGTGCATGATTTGATTTTATATGATTGAGATTGAGAAATCTTTTTGTATGAATAAATTTACCGTAATTGGATGGAGTTGTATGCAAACCTATAGATAGGTGGATGTAAATTCCCTAGATTAAGGTCAAATCTAAAAGTAAAATTCACAAATTAATAATGCAATCCTTAGGGTTTTCACTAGAAAAATTTCTGTTAATCAACTGATGTAATAGTTGTTAATAGTCTTGAGAAAGATATTAACATAAGATAAAAATTTTCACTGTCTAATAATTAATAATATACTTGCATGATAAAGGGTTGATATTTAAGGATTCTTAGGGGGATTCATCACCTAGATACTATTTGTTTGATATAAACTTTTTCAAGTATTTTCCTTTGTCTTAGGATCAGTATTGTTTAAATCTTAGTTTAGTTGTTTAGCTTAATTTTTAATAAAATCACAGTCTAAATTGAAGATTAGACAATATAAAAAAGGTAATTACTAGTACTTACATACCTTATGGAATCAATTTGTACTTGCTTGTGTTAGCTACTGCTACGCCATGCACTTATTGTTTTTAATATTGATAATTTCTATAAACATAGAAAGTATATCATTCAAGTTTTTAGTGCCGTTGCCAGGGACTAGTAATATTAGGAAATCTAGCTTTTATCAATATAACCATTATTTTTGTATTTATTTTATTTTCTTTTATTTTCCTTTTGAATTATTCATTTATTTATCTTTTGAACTTCTCTACTTTGACTCTGAATTTGTAGCTTATTATTAGGATTAGAGATTCATCACCACAACCCATAATGGAAGGATGGAGAAGATAGTATTTTCATAGGAGTTATGATATGTCATTACCTATGACAACATCACAATGTTGGAAAGAAAGGCATGGTGACATGTTTTCGAAGGCTCAACTGATATCCATGTTATGTTGCAAAATTTATGGGAATAACCATTACAATCATGAATGTCGGACACCATATTATATATGGGAGCAACCAAGCTTGCAAAATTGGTCTCAAAGTGCACCCAATGAGAATACTTATAATTCATAGTGGAGCAACCCTTATGCTTATGAATGGAAATTTTATTTTTTTAACTGAATAGGTACAACGATAACAGTAAGAAGAGCAAATTAGAAATATAATAATGGAATACCTTGTTAAAAGTGAAGCTAGTAGACATGAATTCAAAGAGAAGTTTTCTTCACTTGAATACATTGAGCATAATACAACATATTATTTGAGCATATTAGTGCCTTAGAGTGAAGAAGAGATGAAGGTCAATTTCACAAATAAAGTTGCATTCCGAAAATAAAAGGGGGTAATTGATGCTTTAAAAAAGAAGGACAAACAAATGACAGAGGAAGTAGACGAAGAAGCAGAAGAGGAAGCCTCTGTCAAAGAATAGGAAGTAAAGAAAAGGCAAAAGATGATTGAAGAGGAAGAAGAGGAGGAAGCCTTTTTCCAGGAAGAGAAAGTAAAAGAATGGACAAAGGAGATTGAGAAAGAACAAGAGGAGGAGCCAATTGAGGAAACTACTAATGAATCACCATGAGCATCCCACTTCCTAAAAGATAAGTTGTTTGAACCAACTGAAGATTCAAGGAGTTTTATTATTCATTATTTTTATTAACAGATTGTTATTGAAAATTAATGGAGTCCATTGGAGTCATTAATTTGATACATTATATCCTTATTACTATCTTATAACATATGGAAGTCCACGATTAGATATACGCCTGTGTAATAGATCATGTAAGTCCACAAAAAGTCATAAGTTAGTGACCTACACGGTCAACTACATAATGGTGTCGCAGACCGTATAAGTCTACTACAACCCTTAAATTTGCCCTAATTCCTCTTTTTTCTCACTTTGTCTTTTCTCTCTCATTATTAATCTACCATCCAATTTCTAATGTTTTTCTTGCAAATTAGCAGCACCTAAGTATTCTTATCGATCTCATTTATTTATGCATGAATAAGTGGGTTTTTTTTTCAATTTTCAAGGATTTTTGACTAAAAAAATGCTTGAATTAGGATTTTTGAGATTTTGTGGAATTTTACATAATTTTGTGATTAATTGTGATCTAATAGTTGAATTTCATCCATACTCATTTGATTTATTAATTCAGATTGATTAATTACATAAAATTTGGATGAAATTTCAATTGGAGTTGCAAATTTATGCCAATTTGCTCACTAATTATTAAACTGTGATGTTTTTGCATGAAATTAGGATTAATTAGTTGTTTTTATAGTTAATTGAAGTTGTGTTATATTTTAATTTCATTTCAATTTTGATTTTCATATAAACCACTATTTAATTTTGTTAATTTTATGTAATTGTTATATCAAAGTTTTTAATTTCAATTTTAGGGTTAATTTCATAATTACATAATTAGGATAGTTTTAATTGTTAATTGCAATTCTTTTAATTTTAATTTTGTGATTAATTAGGTTATCAGCTAATTTTCTAATTATTTATTTTATTTATTCATTTGCGTTAGAGTTTATATTGTGTTTTTAATTTTCCCTTTTCTAGTTTGTGTTCACGTTTAATAAATTAGTGTGCATAAGAAATAAGTGTGGGAAAAGGTTATTTTTATAATTTATATGCAATTTTCTCACATTTATGTAAGTTTCTGGCACAATGACAAGATCGTGAAAAATGGTTTGTAAGGAAGTGACAACGAGGAGAAGGGTCCTCTAGAGATTTGAGAGGACTTTGTTCAATGTAGCTAGTAGAGCACCTTAGATGTTATTGATCGATGCTTCGATGTATAAAGAGCAACATTAGTAGTTTAAAGACAAGACGTTTCTAAAGGTTCGTAGCATTGAATGGGAGGATCTGTGGTAGGTTGATTTCGTTTAATAAGTTTGGGATCTTATCGACGTTGGAGCTTGGCCCCAATTTTTTGAGATCATAGAGCTCTCTTTTTGGGAGTTAACACTCAAGGTGCTCTCCACATTCTTCATAGAGAAAGGAAGACATGGCTGGGACTGTCTAAACATCATTCAGTTCTAACTATTAAGGATGGGGCTATATGACCTAGAGTTCATAAGGACGAAAGCTTATTTATCCTTATTGATGGACTTCTCGTATAGGATGCCTTCCCAATAGTTCTATAATACAATCAATGATGACGATGAGTACGACTCGAGAAGATCTAAGGCATCATCTTTGCTACATCTGATACTTAGATATATTCATGGAGTTCTGAGCCACATACTAAACTAATGGGGTGATAATCATGGCATTGTGGGGAACTTAGATTTTGTTAATCCACATGGGGCATGTATTATCCTAATTTATTTAGCGCCAGACCGAGGAGAAGAAGGTCAACACAATTTGTGTCAGGCCTTATGTAATTAGACTTATGATAGGTACAATTCATACTATATTTTCCTATGTGTTTTAGTGTGTTTTTAGGTTTCTATTAGATGATTATCATATATATATATATTGATAGGATTGAATTATCTTATATTTTCTTATGCATTTCAATCTTATTTTATGTTTAAATACTCAATTTGTGTTCATTTTGTGTTCACATACAGATTAAAGGATTGGAAAAAATATAGGTTAAAAGGAAGTTTGACAAAGTTTGTCAATATGAGATGTCATGATAAGTTTGTTAATGTTTTAGGGCATTCGGAGGAGTTTCAGAGGAGGTCTGAACCAAAACATAAGCCCAAGATCGTGGTCTTTAGGTCACGATCGTGATAGAAACTTAAGCATAGGACCACAATCATAGGGAGTCAGCCACGATCGTGATAGAAAGCAGACAAATTGGCCAAGATCATGCACTAAGGGCCAGGATTGTGGCCTACACGTAGACAAATACGGGATCACTTTTAGATTTGAGTTTTTGGGGGACATTTCAGACATTTTGGACCCCGAAAGAAACTAGGGTTATCTTAATTGGAAAAGACTATAAAAGCATTATGAGGTAACCCTATAAGGAGCTTTTTTTCAGTTAGCCTACATTTGGAAACCCTAAATAGCGTGAGAAAGGAGAGGAGAGAGAGGTTTATGATGGCTTCAATTTTTTAGCAAGGTGGCAGCTTGGAGCTAACTTTCCAGGAGCGGCTCTCCACTATAGAGACAGCTACAACCTTTTTTTTACAACTTGAGGTGTTTGGACGGAATTAAGTAGCCAATAAAGAATTCACCACTCTTGATAAAGGAGATGATACTCATGACCTCTTTTCGGGGTCATAACTTGAGAGTCTCTGGTCAGAGCAGATATGTTTCATGAAGAGAGTCTTTAATGATACATAGAGTAATGAGATCCTTAGGACAAGATCTAATATTACTTAGACTAGATGTGACGTAGTTAGTCTAGTAGGAGTTAACACTTTGACCATACTCTGAGCCAAGTGGGTTATACATAATGAAAGGATGAATTGTATGGCAACATTGCGTATGAAGGATTCATAATCAAACCACTAATTTTTTGATCATTGGGGGTCATGACTTGTTAGATACTGCTCTTGACTTACTTGAATTAAGTGTTAATTCAAGTAGACAACATAACCGGGAACCTAATGGGTCACACATATAGGAGATCCAAAGGATGAGTAAAATGGTCTTAAATAGTGATTCAAGATATGAGAGAGTATTTCAGGATTGTATCGCGATGTGATCGTGGTAGAAAATGTTGCATGAAATGGATTAAAAACAAGTATTGTTGGTTGCCAATTTGGTCATTAACTTCCCAAAACTTCCATTAATGCATGTTATTCATGGTTATTAACTTCCCATAACTTCCATTAATGCTTGTTATTTATGACCATTAACTTCCCATAACTTTCCATTAATGATGAGGGTTATGGGAGGCCAAAGAGGGCAGAAAATAGTCATCATTTTTTGCATCTTATATAAGACACAAGAAAATGAAAGGTTCTTTCTCATACACACACTCTTTTGTCTCTAACACACTCTTTTCTCTCTAACTCTCACAAGAGTTCTTGACTTTCCTAGCACAAAGAAAGAATTCTAGTCATTTCCTAGTGAGGTTTCATCTTTCTATCTTCATGTGGACTTTAATTAGAGACGGTCTACGTTGATTACATTTCATGTTTTTGTTTTCTATATCTATATGCATGAGTAGATTTGGTTTTTAAAGTTCTGTTCTATTTTCCGCTGCGTATATTTGATATATCTTATGTATGAAATACATGATGGGTTACTTTTTACATTAACGTTAAAGGCCTAAATATATAAGTAATGAAATAACAAACTTAGCTAATATCTTAGTAAAAATTAACTAAATAAATCAAAAGTATAAAAGTATAAATATCTAAGATAAAGGAAACAATCTAAACAAACTTGGATAACTTATTAAAAATAGGACATATTTTTAACAATTTTGAATGATTCTCCAACATAGAACTCGCATGTGTTTCTTGATGGAGAGGACGAGGAGCCAAGGTACATCATACCTGCCCATCTCGTCGAACGTGGCTTGTCTGTCCTGCGTGCATGTACGCAGACAACCAACTAGTATATGAATAATTACTTGTTGATAATACGTATATTATGAATAATTACTTGTTGATAATACGTATATCCCTTTACAGTTTCCTAATCATTGTGCAGCCTCCTGGTCAGATAGAGCCATGGCTGTTCTCAGTTGACAATAGTCGGAGGACTGAGGCATAGAGGCTTCATAGAATATGCGCAGAGTTGGTTGGGGACTGCGAGGATTTCCAGGACTTGTGCAGCAGAAATCCAAAGTCCCTTCTCTTTATAAAGAGATGCATCAAATCCTATCAAGGCATGCCAATGTGAAAATAGGAAGACCAATTCCTAGGATTAGTAGGCTCCAACAAGGACAAGATAATGGTAGCCCATAAAAGATGGTGTGATTGTTTGGAAGGACATAACGACATCATACGTTTTTCTTTTTTTCCTGCAGAAGACAGCTAAGCTCGTTGGACCGAAGTAACGAATAAAATGACATAAATACATTAATATTTGAAAAAATCAACCTGGAAGTGGATAATAAAGAGTAAAATCTGAATGACCATACTGCAATGTGAAAAATAAGTATCTAGTAGGGCA
>JANIPM010000009.1:14047966-14059054 GCA_027478405.1 Erythroxylum cassinoides
TCTCTTCACTGGAACTTATCCTTTGATTTCTGTTGCAGATGAAGATGAAGATTAGCGGCTTATCTGTTGATGTTTGCCCCTACCTTAAGGAAGATGTTTCAGTACCATAAATGTGCATCTGTTATCAATTATTTGATGCTACTGTGTTTGTATGGTTGCTTGAACTTTTTGTAACGTTACTTGCGCATAAATTGCTGATGTTTTGATAGAGCAAACTGGCAAATTTCTAATAAATTTAGGCATGATTTAGAGCATTTTCTATTCTGCTGTAATACTCATTTATGTTTATGACATTGTACAAGTTTTATGGCCAGGTTTCAATCTTTTTAGAGAGTAATTGCTGAAAAGAAGAGGTTGAGCACTATACCTGGAAATAAGTACAGGCTAAATACTACAAACAGATCAAGGATGTTATTTGATTCGCTTATGCATGAGATGATCGAGGATGCTGGTTGTTATTTCTGTTGTTGTCATATGATACACAGCCAAAAGTACAAAAATTCTGGACCAGTTCTTGGCACTCATTTAGATTTCAGAACACATAACAGTGGTAATAATCCTCAAGTGTTATTTGGGGATCAACTTGGCACATAGTTTTAGCAAATGATCTACAAAGCTAAACTGATTCTTTTCTTATATTTCAATTTCGGATATAACGTTGATGTTACAAAAATCATATGTAAGGATCCATGTCCATCTTATCAAGCTCTGCAATCCTGTTATTAAACAAATGCAGGAGAAGATCGCATGCCTGTCGTGACGAGATAAATACGTATAACATTAACAATTATAATTATAATTATTATAATAATAACTACATTTTCTTATCATGATAATTAATAATAACAACAATTACAATAATTAATATTAATATTAATTATTGTTATTACAAAAATTATAATAATAAGATAATTAATTTTATTAGAGTTGCAAATAAACTTCAAATAAATATTGATACAATTATAAAATAACCAATGAATTATAATAACAACAATTACAATAATTAATATTAAATATATCAATAATAATTGTTATTACAATAATTATAATAATAAGATAATTAATGTTATTAGAGTTGCAAAAACACTTCATATAAATATTAATACAATTATAAAATAACTAATGAATTACATCTTTCTAATATATTATACTGCAGGGACATTTTTGTCATTAAAAACTGTTTTTTGTTCTGTCCACTGTAACCAAACACATTTCTATCCTGAGAACGGGGACAATTTCCTTTGTTCTGTCCACCTCAACCAAACAACTCACTATCTTCAATTTTTGTTCTGTTTCGTCTTCAGCGTCCTGTCTCGTCCCGTCTCTGTATCTTGAAGACGTTAATCAAACAAACAGTTAATGCTTTCGGTTGTGGTTCTCTTAATGCGATAATATCTAACTTCACAGCATGGCACTTTCATAGAAACCAGATTAATTTTAAACCAACAGTCACCATTTTCCTGTAAAAATTCGGTAAAATGCTTATATGAACCAATGTGTACTCCTGAACCCTAAAAGTTAGATTATTGCATTGTAATGTAATTTCTCGTTAAATTAGAGCATTGGTGATTTTTGAACCTTAAAAGCCATATTTAAGAACCTTTTGTGTGATACTAATTTCTTTTGCTTCAATTCTAGGAGTGATTCCTAATTGTTGTTACAAACTCCTCAGTGTGTGCTTTTATCGAACCATATTCATATTCTCTGTTTGTCATACATCAGTAGATCAATTGTGGGTGTTAAGTGGACTAATTAATATAAAAGTTAATTATAAAACAATTCTCAAACTTTGTTCAATTTTGCAATTATAGCTCGAACTTCAAAAAGTGACAATAAAATGCTTAACTTTTAATTTTTTCAATTATAACAAGAACTTTAAAAAATGACTATAAAATGTTTAAATTTTTAATTTTTTTCAATTTTAGCCTGATGTTAGCGTCTTCGATAAGTTTGCTAACCTAAATCAAATTACACAACCCCGACGACCTCACTCTTTGATTTTAGATTTTTCCTTCATTTTTGGTTTATTCTCTTGACACCGTCACCCTTCAATTTTCATATTACACAGCTTTGATATCCTTATACTGAGAGCATCGAGAGAACAAATTGAAAATAAAAAAGTTTATTGGTACAGTGCACTGCAATGTGAGAGTAGTTTGGAGCATTCAAAGAACAAACATAAAACCAAGGACTGAGAGTATCGAGAGAACAAACAGATAATGAAGGGCTGAGGCTGTGTAAACTGATTTAGGGATTCCATTTTTAACAACGACATCATTTCATTAATCTTCATTTGTTATGTTAATTTTGGCTGGTATGTATTAATGTTAGATGGTGAGTCTTGGAATAACTGGTAAGGTTACTCCTTTGTGACAATAAGGTAATGAGTTCAAGTAACGGAAACAGTCTTTTGAATCTTGTAGGGATTATTAGTAATTAGGCTAGTAAATTCAATATCAAGAATAGAATTAAAACTTAGCTTGTGACTCACGATTCTCTGTCGCTGCAATCTGTAATGGCTGCATTTTTCATCTCTAATGTGCTAGATTTTGCATCCAACCAGAAAATAGAGAGAGATAGTGCGCGAGCCTAAATATGTAACCAGTTGATAACCTCATTTGAACACCATAATTGGTTAAACGGTTGTGATGGTGGCATCTTCTGGAGGCCATCCTCATCCTTCTCCAGATTAACGATCTTTTGTAGACGTCTTGCAAGGAGTTGCCAACTCAAAAACCCATTATAATGAAGAATCCTATGACGTACAAAGGAGAACCAAGTCTAGAATTTTTAGACACTGAAGTATCACAACTAGCTGTCATGGAAGGCCAGCAATGGATAGGTTACGTAAGTAGATAATTACAGTAAGTTTCAACAGGACTATGCATATTGGCCTATTAGACTATCATCACATACTACTCCGTTTCGACGTTGAAGAAGATTATTCTCGATTTTGGATGAAGAGCGTATGGTCATTTGAAGGATTTGTTATAAGAGTATTTAAAAGGACACTGGAATTTTCACTCACAGAAGAATCCCCGACTGTTCCAGTATGGATCAATCTTCCAGCTCTTCCGATTCATTTTCCTTTAAAGGCCCACTTTACTTAATTGGTAAGTTAGTTGGCAATCCTCTAAAAATTGATGCCTTGACGATTACATTAATGAGACCGGGTTTGGCAAGAAACTGTGTTGAATTGGATGTATATGAGGAATTGACTTCTCGTTTTTGGTTAAAGAACAATAACCATGGATATTGGCAATTAATTGAATACAAAGTTATCCCAAGTTTCTGTCATCATTGCAAAAAAGATAGACCATGTAAAGAATCATTGTCGAGCCCTACATGGTGGAATATTTGAGGCGAAGAAGAAGTGGATTCCCAAGCCAAGATGAATGACAAAATTGAGGCTTTAAAGGGTAAGGAAATTGTAACTGGTTCAGCTCTTGAATTACCAAGAATAGAAATGTCTAGTTTAAAGATAACGGATAAGCAATCATGTCTTATTATGATACTTTTATAGTTTGTTCTGATGTAAGTATATTCTATTATAATCCATTTATGTTATGCTTTGATGCAATTAATAGTCTGATTACTCTCTAATTTGAATAATTAAAGATTATTTGTGATAAGTCGTGAATCATTTGCTTATAAATATAAATGTTAGACGATTGTTGGAAGAAGTCGCCATCTTGTATCATTTTTAGTTATTCCACACTAAGCTATATGCTTAGCACGGTAGTTTTTCCTCGGTATAGGTCTCGATAAAAAGGATTAAAGTTGGGACCACTGCAGTGTCCAAAGAAGGATGTGTTATGTTTTGGAAGACGTTTTGTATAAGTTTTTGAGTTGTATTTAAAATTATGAGGCATATTTGTATTTTGTGTAAACGGTTTGTAATAACTATAATACATGATGGATTTGAATTTGAGGCATGTATTTGATAAATACAATGTGTAGATTATATTCTGTTTATAACTCAATATTCCAATAAATTATGAAGTATGTTGCCTTATTTTTAGGATTTGTTGGAATATCTAGGTATGTTCTAGGTTTGATTTATATGGCATCCATATATCCTCTTAGGGGGTATGAGGGTGTTACAATTTCCGCTTTTGATATTCTTCCTTATGATGTGTAGCCTCTTTTTTCGGTGTTTTCTTCCTTCTTTTGGTGTCTATGATGATTCTCAAATATGCCTCCTACTATAGCCTTCAATAATACCCTTTATAGTAAAAACTAGGTTTTCTAGAATATACACGATCATTTACATGGCCATGTAGGTGGCCATATATCTTAAATTATCCTATAAAATTGTGACTTTACATGATAAAAAAAGCTTATCGTTGTGACTAATTTTTACGGACTTTGCAAGCTTTGATCTTTTGATTGTGGTTATAAATTCTGATGTTTTTAATCTAAATTTGAATGAACTAAGTGGAAATGGTTAATTTTGCATAAAAGGAAATGGTGTTACTAAGGTGTCACCACCGTGACAAGTTTCACAGGGTGATAAGCATTGTCACCCCCTTGCATAATTTTCTATAAATGGTTTAGTATCACGTGTTAACAAATGCAGGTTTTAAAGGCAGATAAACCTAAAACTAAACCCAAACCTAAAGGGGCTAGATAAATAGAAAGAAAAAGAGGCTAAAAGGGGGTTGGAAAATGGAACAAAAATAATAAGGCTAGAGGCAAAGAACAAAAGAGTTGTTGGTGTTGAGGAAGAAGAGAAACAACAGGTAGAGAGAAGGCAGAGTTGAAACTAGTGGGAGCATCTGTTCTTCTAGGTGATAGTGAACAGAGGCAGAGGGAGAGGGATGAAGGTAGGGAGTCATCGACATCCTCATCCGAAAATCTATTTATTTGCTCTTTCTATTTTATCAATGTTACATTATAGAACTCCTTTTATCTTTTTCCTATTGAACCTGTTTCTTTGTTAAAAGTAGATAGTCCATTTTGGCTCTTACTCTATTAGATTTATTTTATTATTTAAATTGATTTTGGAGCTCAATTGGCACTTTTAGCAAGACAATTATCCAATTATTTCCTCCTTAGTCATACATAGGAGACTAAATTAGTAAAGTTAATTCTTCAAGAGTTTTTCACACCAATTGACCAAATTGTTTTTACTTCCAATTAAATCAGTTTACTTTTTAGTCTAATTGTATGAGTATTTTTAAAGCCTCTACTCAAAAAATTGGGATAGAATGTTTAGGATTGCACTTGTTTTTGTTTTAGTCAAAGTTAATTTGAATAGACCAATTTCACCTCCTTGAGAAGACAACCCTGGATGTTTAACTATGATTACCTCGAATTTTGGCACTGTTGTCAAGGAGGTGTTTATTGTTTAAACTTAATTTAATTTTGATCATTTTGTCTTTTCATGCATACATTTTTTTCATGTTATTTCATTGAATTGTTTTAGCAGTTTTTGTTACTAATTTAGTGTTGTCTTTATTTTGTTTATGGGAAGAAGGAGGTTGCGAGAAAGTGAACTTGTTCCCTTTATTGATAACATACATTAGATAAGAGGACCTCAAAGGGACTTTAAAAACAATCTCAAGGAATCCAGGCCTAAAGATTAAGAGAAGGCTGAAATGAAGCCAGTAATGAAGGAGTATGCCAAACCAGTAATTGGTACTACCACTTCATGCATACTTTTGGGAGAGGTAGCTAGAAACTATGAATTAAAGAGCATACACTACAACATGCTACCATCTTTCTATGGGGTTTTCAATGAAGACCCTTTAATCTTCATTTGAGAGTTCTATAGCACTCTCTAAACATTTCCTTTGGATGGCTTAAATGAAGATCAACTCAGATTGAGATGATTCCTATACACATTGAAAGATTGGGTCAAGGCATGGTTGACAACCCTTCCGTTCGATTCATTGACTACATGGGAAGAGGTATACAACAAATTCATGGGAAAATTATATTCCCATCTAAAGACCTCTTAGTTATGGACGAAGATAGCTACCTTCACCTAGATGGAGGGAGAGTCATTCTATAAGGTGTGGGAATGCTTCAAAATCTTGCTAATACAATTTCCACACCATCATTTTCCACTTCACATACAGAACCAATATTCTATAATGGATTAACACAAGAATGTCAGTACACAATGGATAATATAGCAGGAGGAGTTGTGGGAGAGAAGACTGTCGAAGAGACATATGAAATCTTTGAAATGTTGGGGGCCAATTCTCAACAAAAGGGCATGAGGGGGAAAAGAACTGGAGTTAATAAAGTGAACTTGAACGAAGAAATGGGCATGCAATTAGTTGAGCTAACAAAGCATATGAAAATGCTAACCATGAGACTACCCCAAAATGTTTCAAATCAAGAAGTATGTGGTATATGTGGAACTTATAGTCATAGAACTAATGTTTGTTAGTATTCTTTTGAATCTTTTGCAGGTGAAGAAGAACAAGTGAATTCACTTAATGATTTTCAACCGAGGGTGAAAATGACCCATATTCGAACACCTACATCCCTAGTTGGAGATTCCTTCTAATCCATTTAATGTAGGAGATCAAGAGGAGGAGAGCCTCATCAAGGAAAAAGACGATCAACATAAGGTAAGAAATGGGCACAACTCTTCAAGTCATGTTCAGAAAGGTGAAAAACTTGGCCATGCAACTAAAGGCAATAGAGGATCAAGACTGCACAATTTGATTGATCCTTATAGACCACCAATTCCATATCCAAGCCACCATAAGGATTTGAAACAAAATGAGAAGTTTTCTTATTTATATAACATGTTTTCTAAGGTTAATATTAATCTACCTTTATTAGATACGATCAGGAACATTTCAGCTTATGTGAAGTTCTTCAAAGAACTAACGACCACAAAACAAAAGTTTGAGCCAAACGAGAAATTGATAGTTTCAGAAGTGGCAAGTACGATTCTTCAGCAGCAGTTACCCCCCAAATTGAAATATCCAGGGAGTTTTATTATGAGACTAATAATGGGTAATGGTGATGAGGTTAAGAGTATGCTTGACTTTAAAGTAGGCATAATCCTTATGCCTTACTCTATTATGTGAAATTTGATGTAGGACAGTTGATACCTACAAACATGTGTTTGCAATTAGCTGATAAGTCAATTCGTTATCTAAAGGGAATAATAGAAGATGTGTTGGTAAAGGTAGGAGGATTGATTGTCCCTATAGACTTTGTTGTCTTAGATATAAGGGATAGATATAAGGGAAGTAAAGGAGCAAGAAAAGGGGCACACCATACTCCTAAGGAGGCCTTTTATGGTCACTACCAATACCTTGATTGATGTAAAGAACAGAAAACTAACCATGACTATTTTGGGAGAAAAAGTAGAATTTTCAATCTTTAATATTGAACCTATTCCCACTACTACTGTTAATGAGGAATGTTCTCTTGTTGATCAAATTAATACTACAAATTTTAATTTTGCCTTACAGGAAGAAAAAAGGGAATTGGACTTGATTAAAGAGATTAATGACTATTGTCGGTTGCTAGATGATGTAACTAAGGGAGAGTTTCACAAATTCTTAAAGATAGATCCCAATGAAGAGAAGAAGACAATGGAATCACTCACTTTGAGTGATCCACCTTAAGCATGAATATTGAGACATCTAGCTATAAGACATCAAATAAGCATTGAATGGAAGGCAACTTATAAATTTTTTTAATTATTTGTTTTTAGTGAATCTCAACTTAGTTTGTTTGCTTTGTGTGTGCAGACCTAATTTTCAGTCTTTTTATTTGTTTTCCTCATAGTTGTTCTACACTTTTCGACGTAGTATGTCGTGCTTCACACCGAATCAATGCAGCCACCACCCCCACCTTCGTATCATATTTCTATCCTTCTCCTTTTATTATTTTTATTGCTTGTTTGTTTAATTTCTTTTAGTTTTAATGTTTGTCCTCATTTGTGTTATTTTGCATCTTAGATCCCTCTTTTATTTTCTTATCACCTTAGGAATAGAATGATATTTAAGTGGGGAGGGAAGTAGCATTTAATTTAAAAAATTGTGTTGTGTGTTTGTTTTTTCATTTAATAGTTAAAGATGCACAGTCATGAAAAAAACTTGATCGATATTAGAAATGCATAATATGAGTGAATGAGTATACTTGCATGCTTAGACTGATTAACTTGGATTTCAATTAAAAGGAAATTAGATTGTTGTGATAAATGAACGTCACTTTTCTTTGGTAAGAATTTGAGCCCTTTGAAATATTTAATAACAAATTTAAGTATTCTTTACTGAGAGTGTTTTTCATGATTAAGGAACTCTAAAACTTGCCTACAAATACTATTTGAGATCATATAATCTTATACAAACGTTGAAACGATGAAGACAATTAAGATTTACCTTTTTTTCTTAAAAAGCCACCATAATGTTAACCTTAATGAGCCCCTTTGAGCATAACATGAAACATCTTCTTTCTTTAAACCCAGAATATGATCCTTTACCTTAATTATTTATCCTCTTTGTTGAACATACCATAAGGTAATTTGGGCATTTGAAATGGTACTCATGAGTTTAGGAAGTAATTTCTTGAATAAGTGTGGGGGGATCATAGCATATAGTTTGCTATTGTGTTAGGAATGGGTAGGGTTGTAGCAACTTTTATCTTTCCTCTATATTTTTCTTCTCTTAATTTCCTTGTTTTAAATAAATAAATAAAAGAAAAAATGAAAAAAGAGAAGAAAAGAAAAATGAAAAATGAAAAGAAAGAAATAAAAGGGACAACCAGAAAATGAAAAGAAAGAGGAGAGACATAAAAAGGGGAGTGTTAACCTTGTTAAAGGAGAGGAAAGAATTGAGGTTTTCATGCTTCATTGTTCTGTATTGTTTTAAATGCTCAATTTGTTATGTGGTTTTAAACTAAGATTTTCCTTTCTTTCCTACCTTTAGCCCAGTCTCACTATAACCTAAATAAAGACTTTCAGATTGATGTTTGTGTTTGATATGATTAGTAGAGATCGGATTAGTAAGCAAGCTTATGGTAGATGCCTTACATGAAATGAATGATGAGTAAATATATCCTACCTTTGAATGCATGAGAGGATGGAGAGTGGAGTGAGTGTCTATCGCACTTATTAATTTTGGCTAAGCATGTGGAGAATAGTCTATTCATAGAGTATTATGAGTTTCAATTTCTCAAGTTGTGTTTATTGAAATAATCGTTGATATCTTTTACTCTTATTTTAGAAGATTGTTGTTTCCATTGTTTGTTTTTGTATAGTCCAGTATTCTTTATTTTGCTTAGGGACACGCATAGTTTAAGTGTAGGGAAATTGTTGTGACTAATTTTTATAGACTTTGCAAGCCTTGATCTTTTGATTTTGGTTACAAATTTTGGTTTTTTAATCCAAATTTGAAGGAATTGAGTGAAAATTGTCACAAATTTTGCATAAAAGGAAAGGGTGTGACTAAGGAAGGGGGTGACTAAGGAAGGGGGTGACAAATAGTGTCACCCCTGTGCATAATTTTATGTAAATAGTTTAATATCATGTGTCACTAAATGCAGATTTTGACGATGGATAAACCTAAACCTAAAAGAGCTCGATAAATAGAAATAAAAAGAGGTTAAAGGGGGCTAGAAAACAAAAAAAAAAGAACAAGGCTGGCGGTGGAGAACAAAAGAGTTGTCGATAGTGAGGAAGAAGAGAAACAGCAAATAGAGAGAAGGTAGAGCTGAAACTAGTGGGAGCATTTGTTCTTCTAGGTGATAGTGAACAGAGGTAGAGGGCGAGAGTCGAAGCCAAGGAGTCACCAACATCCTCATCTGAAAATCTATTTGTTTGCTCTTTCTATGTTATCTCTGTTGCATTATGGAACTTCTTTTATCTTTTTTTGTGTTGAACATATTTCTTTGTTAGAAGGTGATAGTCCATTTCGGTTCTTACTTCGCTTATTGCTTTAAGAATTTTTTGTTACTGTTAATTGTGGCATTGAAGTATATGAAGATGATGAATTGTGTTTATTCTATGATGGGCTAATTTTTTGTTCTTGAGAATTAATGTAGCTAATAAATTTGTTAAATTTGAAGTATTGGAAGTTTGTTGGAACTTTGATTGATGTAATAGTTTACTAATTTGTTGGTTTATTAGTATCCTATACTGGTCAACTAGTACCCAACAACTAGTGAATCTGATGTTGCAAAAGCATATTGGTTAATCAGTGCACTATATATATAGCCATTGCAACAATTTGTTCTTAGTTACTACGAATATTTTAGGTCTTAAGACACTATAAATGGGTTTTGCCTCATTGGCTTTAGTATCAACAAGATTTTTGGTATTGTATACAAACATTTAAAAGAGTTCGTCAATCATTTTAGCACCATTGTATCGTATTTGTGTGAGTAAACCATTTTGGAGTTATTAAGTGAGTAAGTGAGATATTTTGGAGTTGTAATACTTTATTGGGTGTTGAATATTGTACTTGGTGGTGATTTAAGTGGTATTAAGGTTCCTTTTCATCTTGTAAGAATATTGTAAGAAGGGTTCTTCTTTGCTGAGAAAGATTATACAAAGGTTATTCTTGACCTTAAGTGAAGAATTATAGTGGAATTCTAAAAGGAGTCCTAGGAGCGGACATAGTCAAGTGTTAATTGTTAAACCACCATAAATTATTTTGCATCCTCTCCTGCCTATCATCTTTAAATTATTATACAATTATTTGATTAGTTTATATTAAGAATTTTTCTCATACTCATTTATATTAGAAAAGGCTAATAATGATAAAAATTAAATAGCTAAATATTTGGAATGGAAATGAGGGGCTACTATATCTAAAAGGATAAAAAAGATTCAATGAAAAATATCGAAAATACAATATCTTAAATGGATATGTAAGGCCAATCATAAATAATAATAATTAGTTAGTGATAATATGTGTTAAAGTGATTGGTGTACATTAATTATGGGATGTGGCTTAAAGAAGTTGATACGAACCAAGGTGGTGACACTCAAGGTGTTATTTTTCCTAATAGCCCGATAACTAGGAGCAAGGCGCGGCATATGAAGATCAAATTAAATGCTTTTGTTCAAGAGTTCATCTCTAGCAAATTGCAGATAGCTTATGGTGATCGTGA
>JANIPM010000009.1:14154803-14171235 GCA_027478405.1 Erythroxylum cassinoides
ATCTTAAGCATTTTTATGTCAATAATTGCTAAGTGTAAATGATTAAAAATATTAACAATTAAGCACATATCAAGTCACCAATATGATTTCTATTTTTGATCACGATGCATATGCTTTAATAGATCCTGATGCTACACATTCTTTTATATCCATGATTTTTCCTTCAAAATTGAGTGTCGAGTCTCAGTTGTTAGATACTAGGATCATAGTTTCCTCCCAGCCATAAACTCACTCTTCGCTGAAAAAGTGTTTATAGATAGTAGAATACTAGTTGAGGGTAAGGAGTTTTTGACAATCCTAATCATATTGGATATTCGAGATTTTTAGTGTCATTATGAAAATGGATTGGTTATCTACACATTGAGAGGTGGTGGATTGTTTTAAAAAGGAGGTTTTATTGAGTTGATTAGGAAAATCAGAGGTGATATTTTGTAGGATATAGAAAGTTCTTCCCACTACTATAGTGACCGCTATGGTGGCTAATAATGCTTCATAAAGGATGCCAAGGATACCTAGCTTACATGATTGAACTGAGTAATGATAAGGTTCAATTAGGAGATATTCTGGTGGTTAGAGAGTTCCCTAACGTGTTTCTGGAGGATCTTCCAAGATTACCCCTCGATAGGTGACAGGAAACTAATAGGTCCTAAGCTTTTATAGACGACTAAAAATAAAATTTAAGTTATTCGGGACAAATTAAAGGTAGCCTAGAATAGGCAAAAAAGTTATGCAGATAATCGCCCCAAGGATCTTGAATTTAAAAATGGAGATAGATTTTTTCTTGAGATTTCCCCTTAGAAAATGTACTTCGATTTGGGAAACGTGATAAGTTAAGTCCGTGTTACATGGGACTGTATGAGATTAGAGAAAAAAATGGGTTAGTGGCGCATGAATTGAAGCTATCGGATGAGTTCGTAAGGATTCACGTCTTTTATGTATCTATGCTTCACAAATACCTACTGGACACTACCACGTAATCATAGCATAATCAATGAACCTAAAGAAATATTTGACTTTTGAGGAGGAATCAGTATGGATCCTTAATTATAAAGAACAAGTTTTGCATAATAAGATCATTCCTTTTATTAAGGAACTGTGGAGGAATCATGAGGTAGATGAAGCTACATGGGAGCTTGAGCCGCAAATGCATACACGATATCCCCACCTATTTTAAACATGTATGTTTACCTAAAATTTGAGGACGAAAAAGGAGGGATGATTGTAAAACCTCGAACCTTTCCTTTCATTGAATATAAATTTTTATGTTCGATGAATAGTATTTTCAGATGAATAATGATTTTTGGGGGAACTCAACATTAAAATATTGAAAATTATCTAGAATAAGTATTAAAGTCCAATAATACTGAAACAGAACAAAAATAAGTCCGATCGGATGAATTTTGGGAATTTCAAAAGCGTAGGACTAAAATGTCCTTTTTGGAAAATAATGGGCATTATTGATTTTAAACCCATTCGAAAAATTTTAAAGCCTCTAGTCAATATGTATTGACCCTAATTAGAGTATTTTACCGTCAATTTGATAATAAGATGATTGTGGAATTTTTCAGGATTTAATTCAGTTAGTTGGTGAATTAAATGCATTAAAGGGCAATTTGGTCTTTTTACATGAAGTTAGTGGATTTATGAGTCATTATAAGAGAAACAAAAGGAAGGTGACATGTGGAATCCATTACATGAGTATAAAAAGTAAAAAGTAAGATATGTTGCTTCATTTTTTAAGTGTTAATCGTGAGACTGATGAGAGAGTAACATGAGAGACCAAAAAAGAAAAGGAAAAGAAAAGAAGCCAAAGGTGATCGGCAAAGGAGAGAGGAAGAAGAGTGTGGTCGTTTTTTATGGAATTTGATGGTGATTTGGAGGAATCTTGAAGTATTCATCAAACACCTAAAACACTAGCGAAAAATGGTAAGTTTTTCTAATTTAAAATTCTAATTTTTATGAGTTTTTTAAGTGGAATGTATGTATTTAAGATCAATAGTGTCTTGGTGTTACTTCAATGTTTCATTGCATGGAAGTTGAATATGACAAAAGAGAAACGTGTAGTGGAATTATGTCTTAGTTTTGTTTGAACTAGTCTCATTGTTTTGGTCATAACTTAGCCTACAATCTCTAACTTGTTTGATTCCAATTGGAGATGAAACTTAAGACATAAAAATAAAAATTTCTAGAAGAAAACCGAATCTAATTCCGACTGCATGACATTAAAAATTAATATTGAAAATGGTGACCTAATGCTACCCTTGTATTGAGTCAGTTTGTGATTTTTCGTACATATTTCATGATTTAGATGTCCAAATTGCCAAAGTTTTGATAATATGGAAACTATAGACATAGGAGAACAAATGTCTAGAAGATCTCAAAACCTAATTTGAAAGTTTACTATATGAAAATTATGGAACAAGTAGAGGTATCAATTTTGGGCAGGGGACTCGACTGGCAGGAAATTGCACTATTTTGAGTGTGTTTTCATTTTTTATTTTTACCAAATCATATCCAAACCTTTTTGGATGTTTATGAAACTTTACAAACACCTAGACGTAAATAAAATATGACTTACCATATATGAATTAGGTAAGGTAATTTTTTTGAAGAAATTGATATGTTGGAATGGGGAAAAGATGATATTGAAGTAATTAATATGATCAGCGTACATGTTACACGATTAAATATGAATCTCAAATTTGGTTAAACAAAATATATAGTTTTAATGTCATATTTCCTAATTTGGAAACAAATGCCTAAGCAAAATGTTGTTTGTGTAGGTAAAAGAGAGGCACCGAATGTGTGAGTATGCTTGGTGATAAGTTTACAAAATAGTGAGTGTATTTTAATTGTTTTATATGAATAAATTCTTTGCAAAAGAATTGATGACATGTGATTTTAAATTGTATGATTACGAGTTTTATGTGAATGATACATTACGAGTGAGTTTTGCTAGTATAAGCTTATGTTTTAGCAATATATGAATTGAAGTTAAAAGTTGAATTTCATACGATTCGAGGTTACATTAAAATCATATTATTGGTTGATAAAGAGGAAAGATGTTTTTTTTAGTCTATGGTATCTCGTTAGGTTTTATACATATTATTATATCGGTGTATAACGGTTAACCTAGTGCAGGTAAGCGATTTAAAACCAGTTTCTTAACTATCGGTGTATAGCGGTTAACCTAGTATAGAAATTAATAGTTAATCAATTACAGGTAAGCGATGCAGAATCAGCTCTGTAACCACCAATATATAGTGATTAACCTAGTGGGAGTAAGCGATGTAGAACCAACTCTGTAACTAGTAGTTAACTAGTCACAAGAAAGTGATGTAGAACCAGCTTCATAACTTTATGCCTAAGGGCACCATATGACAAATAAGTTAGTGGTGAGCTATGTCGTATAAGAAAGTTCATCACAATAATAATGTCGCCACAATTTACATTATTAGTAACTGGAATATTTGTTTTTTTGAAATCATTTATGTTTTATATTGGTATTGTATCATAAGAAATGAAATAAATTTGTTTTAGGAAGGTTTAAATTGTTAAATATGATTTGCATATAAATGTTAATACTCACTGAGCTCGTTTAGCTCATATTATACTTTTTGTTTTCAAAATAAAACCTCTCAGGTACTCGCTCAAAGGCTTCAGTAGCAGGGACCCTACCTCACTAGTCAACTTTGTCACATGCTGCTATGTAGGCATTTTTGCCTTGTAATTTTTTTTGGAACTATTACCTATTTTTGGATATGTTTGGGAATGTACATTTGTGTAAAGAATTGATGTTTATAAAGGTTTTTAAATGAAATGCATGAATATATTTTGGTTTTTAAAAGTTTATTGAAGTGATTGTTGAGATTGTTTCTTAATGGACTTGAAATCCAAAATTATTATCGAGATATTTAAAAATTAGAGAATTTTTCTTAAGTTTTTAAATCATGAAAGATGCCTGTAGCCTTTAGCTTGTTGATGAATAATTATTTTCAGATTTATCAAAGCTTAATCAAAGTTGGGATTCGACCGAATGCTTCGACCGTGATTCAAATTCAAACAAAATTTAATTTCTGCTGAATGTATTTTGGGTCGAGGAAAAATAGACCAATCTGACTCGATTTATTGCCATCTTTACCTAAAATTTGAATCTAATTTAGAAGATATTAGTCTTATGAAATTTAAAATCTTAATCTTCCATTAATATTTTTGTAATTAACTCGTTTTATGTGTTCGAGTTCAATAAGTTGGAAGTAATTATGTAACTTATCTTGTCATACGATTTAATCATAAATTCAATTGACAATCAAAAGCTTGTAGCAAAGTGAAATTTGTTATGATACGAGAAAGGAGTGTGACGAATAAGTTGAGAATCGAAGAGGGAAGTCTTAAGAAGTTAAACGCACAAGCAAGCAACGAATCAGATAGCCAATAAGCAAAGTTACGAACATTATTACTCCCCTTGAAATACTGAAATATGATGCTCCTGCTCATTGTCTGACAAGTACACACCACAGCTCAGCATTGCTAAAAACTTAAGACAAGTATCTCTAAACCTATACCTGAATTGAGCTTCCCAGGGAACACATTATTAAAACGTCTCTTGTGATATAGTCTTCAGATTCATCACAGCCAACACAAATAAACATATGGAGCACCATCGACCATGCCTCAAACTGCAAGCTTGTATCAATGCCGCTCAGACCACGAGGCATACAGATCTCCCAGCTCTGACTACTCAAAAATCTACCAAACGTGTCATCAGAGGGAAAATCATTGTCGTTAACAGTGATGACCGGTCGGGTCCGGGGAAATCAGCATATTTGCAGGTCCACAGCGCCACGGTAGTTGAACCAAGTCAGTCTTATCTCTTTTAAACTTTAATAGTTTACCCAGAAATTTTGACTCCGTAAAATGTTTAGTCCTTATCTGAACTTCAAGAATAAGCCATCATGATTTCAATTCGAAGAATATCAATCTCCTACGTCCTACTGATCTTTTAACTTGCTGCTTGCTTCCACTAGATACAGGAAAAGGGAAGCTTAGTGGTAAAGCATACTTCAAGTGCGGAAAGAGCGTTAAGCATGATGGTATTAAAACAACGACATACAAGGTGAAACTGTCCGTGGACGCAGAGTTTGAAATTCCAGGGGCAATTCTTGTAACAAACGAACATAAGCACGAATTCTTCCTGCAATCAGCAGTTCTTGCAGCTCCAGACAGTCAGATCATCCACTTTGACTGCAGGTCTTGGATTTATCCGACCAAGAAGACAAAATCATCACGAATTTTCTTCTCGATCACTGTAAGCTTGACATAGCCAAGTTATGTTGATTCCTGTGTCCAATTAATTCGATCAAGTAGAGTAAATAATGTGATTTCTCAGTGTTATCTCCCAGACCAAACACCAAGTGGTTTGTTGGAGCTGAGAAGGTCGGAACTTGTAAACTTGAGGGGAGATGGAACCAGGGAGAGGAAAGAATGGGACAGAATTTATGACTATGATTGCTATGACGATCTTGGTTCTCCTGACAAAGGTCGGGACTACATTAGACCAGTCCTCGGAGGTTCCAGATTTCGTCCATATCCTCGTCGGGGAAGAACAGGTCTTCCTTCAAGCAATACAGGTGCCCAGACTTTGGCATTTAAACATCTTTGGCACTCAATTTTTTCCATTCACTTGCGTCAAAATTTCAACAGTTTGAAGCCATTTTTTACTAATAGCTTGAACATATAACCTTCAGCTGAAAGCCGACCAGAAATGATCAACTTGGATATATACGTTCCTCCAGATGAGAGATTTAGCCCCAAGAAGCTAGCAGAGGTCGTATCGCGTTCAATCCTAGCTGCTGTACATTTTCTGATACCCGAGGTCAAATCCGTTTTCAGAAATGATTCAAATAGCTTCGAGTCATTTGAAGAAATACTTGATATGTTTAGTAGGAAAAGAAATCAAGTAGCAGAAGGAAAGACGAAAGAGAAAATGAAGAAACTGTTACCAGATAACCTTTACCAGGAGATCACACATGCAAGCCAAGAACAGCACTCGAAATTCCCATTACCACAAATTATTGCAGGTGACGGAGCTTGATATCTGGCTTGATAAGATAGATAGCCGATGCTTCATTTGTTTGTTTGAGCAGTTGTGTTGATCATATTTCAGAGAACGAATTTGCCTGGATGGACGATGAGGAGTTTGCTCGCCAAATGCTTGCAGGAACTAATCCAACTCGAATTCAATGTTTGCAGGTTAACTTTATTATCCATGTCCTGAAAACCAATATTTGCGCCAATGTTCCGTTAAACTTTCAGATGCATCTGCTGCTATTGTTAACTCTTTTTGCTTGTGTTAATTGTGACCTATACAAATATCTAACCAAGATCATGCTGCTGATGCTGCCTATGTACATTATTTGCTTAACACCAGATCTTTTTCTATTTGCATTTAACACCCGCTGAAATAAAAATTCATGCGCGGTTTAAGGGCATACATCCACCAGGGATTTAGCCTGGTGACTGAGAAGGCAGATTACCTCCCTATCTACCAGAATGATAACACCGTTTTTGTTCTAATTCCTCCGTTGATTTTATTGCATGCTCACATCATAATGAACAAGCTACGTATCTGCTTCAAATATTCTCTTTTAAAATTACTTTTTTGACAGAAATTTCCCCCAGAAGGCAAAACAGGCGTGAGCAGTATCAGGGGATCACACATACTGCACAACCTTGACGGACTGACTGTTAACCAGGTACTGCAACTGACCCTGGCACCCAATTAATCCACCAAACCCAACATTGCCATCACGACAGTGTTCCATTAAAATCACAGAGGAACAGGTCACTTGTCTTTCAGGAGGCAAGAAATTAAAATGGCAAATTCTAGAAAGCTGTACTGCATGAGCAAAGTTAAGGGGACGGTTCTTTCAGATGCAATTTTATTAATTCCAACCGTGTTGATACAGGACTAAACTCTTAGAATGTTAGGACTAGAAAATTAAGTTTCAGTTGAATCTAAGTCATATTGTAATTTTTTATTATGTCTAGCCTCGCATATGCAATTTCATATAGAGCAGAAGTAAATGGATCTTTTTATTGTCTAATTTATTATGGACTTCAAAAGAACACAACTTTTTAACTAAACGTACTTTTTTTCTCCTCAACGCACCAGGCAATGAACCGAAGGAGGATATTCATCTTGGATCATCACGACTACCTCATGCCCTTTTTGAGCAGAATAAACAAAAAAGATGTTTGTGCTTATGCATCAAGAACACTGTTATTTCTAAGAAAGGATACCACACTAAAGCCGATTGCAGTAGAACTGAGCTTGCCTGGTTCCTCCAGGTGCATCGAAATGAGTTGGGTGTTCCTACCAGCAAGTGATGGTACCCAAGCAGCACTGTGGCAGCTTGCTAAATCTCATGTTGTAGCCAATGACTCAGCTTACCACCACTTAGTCAGCCACTGGTAAGTTGAAATACCGTCTAAAACTTCTATTTCTACACAATTTGTAAATCCTGCCTCATATCTTGTCTATCATGCTATTCCTATCTTAATAAGTGGGACTTTTTAGGCTGCACACACATGCAGTGGTTGAGCCATTCATAATTGCAACAAGAAGGCAGCTGAGTGTAATGCATCCAATTCATCACCTATTAGATCCTCATTTCAAAGACACCATACATGTCAATGCATTGTCTCGGACCATCCTAATAAACGCCAAGGGCATTCTTGAACAGACCCTGTTTACTGGCGAAGTATCTATGGAGCTGTCTTCTGAACTCTATAAAGAGTGGAGATTCGATGATCAAGCTCTCCCTGCCGATCTTCTCAAGAGGTAATTCATACCATTAGTTTTCAAAGAAGGATCCACTACATTTCCTCGCATTATCAGTATAGGGAGGATCGATGAATTACTCTTTGTTGTTTTCCTGACATCTAGCTAGTAATTTTGGTCAAGTGAAGACTTCTTCCAAACTACGTATACTGGCATACATAGGGTAAATAAATCAGCTTTAAGAAGCTTACACAACTTTTAACAAACTATTTTGCAGAGGAATGGCTGTGAAAGACCCTGATCAAGACAGCCTAACTGGGGTAAAGCTCCTCTTCCAGGATTATCCATATGGTGTAGATGGACTTGACATCTGGAAAGCAATCAAGAAATGGGTCAGAGACTTTTGCTCCATTTTCTACAAGGATGATGATTGTGTCAAGAACGATATAGAAATTCAAGCATGGTGGTCAGAAATCCAAAATGTCGGCCATGGTGATAAGCGCAATGAGACATGGTGGTATAAGATGACGAGACTTTCTGACCTAATAGAGGCTCTAACAACTCTCATATGGATTTCATCTGCTTCTCATGCTTCTGTGAACTATGGACAATATGCATATGCTGGCTACCCTCCAAACCGTCCTATGAGATGTCGAAAATTCATTCCAGAGGAAGGAACGCTGGAGTTTGCTGAGTTCCTTAGAGATCCTGATGCATACTACCTTAATATGCTGCCTGACAGATTCGAAATGACTCTCAGTATGGCATTGGTAGAGGTCCTCTCGCAATTCTCATCTGATGAGCAGTACTTGGGTCAGAGGCCATCAGAGTGGATCGGCAACAAAGAAATTCAGAAAATATTCGAGAATTTCAATAAAGAACTTCGAGACATAGAGAGGAAAATCCTTGAGAGGAACTCAAATACGAAGTTTAGGAACAGACAGGGTCCTGCCAAGATCCCATACAACCTGCTCTGCCCACATACAGATAATGTTGAATCTACAGAGGGTATTACGGGAAAGGGAATCCCTAACAGCATATCAATTTAACACATGGCAAAACAATGCACACTGTTTAAGCAATGAAAACTACAACATTACCTTTCGTTTTTGTAAATAAAGTTTCAAAGGTATTCCAAGCTCTACCATTTTTCCTTCTTATTTACTGTAATCCCTAGAGGCTGAGATTCTCTACAGTCTTGGTAATAAGCTTATACAATACTTTTTATGTTACATCATTTAAGCGACTATCAATTCCATCTTTCTTATCATTACATGGAAGAAAAAAGGGACATTTTAATCCCAACATTTATATTCTCTCGTAAATTTAACTCTAATATTTTAGAGTGTATAAATTAAATCCTAATATTTAAAAAATGTTAAATTTTAACCTTAAATTAACATAAAAATTGACGGCAATGTAACGCGAGCAATTTTCTACCAAGTTAGCAATGAGTAACACATATTTATAATATTTTAATATTAAAATGGATCTTATGGTATTACGTGGATCTGATATGACATTTTGAGATTTGTAAACTTAAATTAAAATATTTAAATTAATATTAATATTAAAAAATGTGAGACCCATTTATATAATTCAATCCTAAATATTATTAATATGATAAATTAACTTAATTAATTAATATATTAATTTAACTAAACAATTTCGTAACTAAACTAATTGAAAGAATGCATTTGGCATTGAGAGTTAGAACAGGCACGATGCACACCAGAAGCAAAAGCACTCGGAAACGGGATCAGATCCCCTGTTCCCGATTATCTATACTACGTTCCCCTTACCATCCATCCACAAATATTATATTAATGGATGGATGGATGATAAGGGGACAGAGTGGCACAAATAATTGGGAATAGGGGATTTGTTGCCGTTGGAAACATCCCTGCATCCTTCACAAATGAACTTGCTTTTGTTTTGATGATGATGTAAAAAACAAGAACTATGATGGCGATGGGATATGAGTGCTTGATTTGACTTGATAGCTTAACACAAGATTTATGAACTTAAAGATTATGTTCAAAGCAACCATAAACAAGACCCTAAAACTCCATTTCGTGCCCATGGCACTTGTGGGGAGGTAAATATGTGTATTTAAAAAGAACAAGTACATGGCTATAACTTGGATGATAGATCTCCTACTTTTACTTTAGGGTTTCTTAGTTTCTTACTCTCAACATTATCTAAAAGACCACATTTGATATCCAGATTAAAACCACAGTTTGTACAATTGTAGGCAAATCTAGGGGGAATATCTTTGCATCCATCACAAATGAAAAAAAAAAATCATCTTTGAAAATCTAAAATGGTGGTACATCTGATTAGGAGGTTTAGAAATGAGGTTAAGAGAATGAGCTAAATGAAGACAACTTTGTATCCATAGGATTTGTGAAACCATAAATTTTCACAAGTTTCACATATGTAGGTTGGACCGAGTATGACATTACTTCAGTGCCATATGTATTAATGGCTCAAAATGTTGGACTTTTTAGACTTTTCTCATAAAGTTGGACAATATTTAATTGCATTTTTTGTTTTTTTAATGACTTATTGATTAAGTTAAATTTGATCCAAATAAAGGTAATAAAGTGGCTAAATAAATGATCTAAATCAATTGTCGAAGTCTAGGAGTAAAATGGATCTCAATTAGTATAGACCGGACCTATATCAGGCATGTGATGGGGAAGCTCGACATGGAAGCTATATATAAAGGTTAAAGTCTCCTACAGTTGCTCATATATCATTCCTAAGCATACGAATTCTCTAACCCGTTAAGAATGTTTATGTTTTGAGAAAGTTATAAAAAGACGTTCAGTGAACTATTCTCATGAAGGTTCTGGAAGATTAGAGCTCGTTTTGGCTATAGAAACTGCTTCAGAAGTTAGATTGGAACCGAAATCAGGTATTCCACATTTTCTTCATTTTTAACCCTTTCACAAAAGATACAGGATCTGTAATAAGGTCTATACTATATGTTATACGTGGTACCAGAGTGGTTACATGATCAGGTTGTCAGAAATGAAGGTTTTTTCAATTTTTGTCCATTAGGGTTTGCGTTAGTTTTTTATTCGCTTTTTGGTTTTGTTTAGTATATGATTATGTGAAAGTAGTATACATGAGACTCACTATGAAAAGCGGACTAGAAAGTGTGAAAAAGCACTTCGAGATTGTCGAAAATAACCCTCCCATCAAAGGGCTATTGCACCATCAGGTGCACACGCTCGACAGTGCTACAATAACCACCCTTGAGTGGTTTGGCTAGTGCATGCTTAGCACACGCCAGCCACGGCCAACCATGTGGCACCGCAGGTCTGTTGACGTGTGTTGGCGCATGCAGCATACATACCTCACACTTGCTTGCCACGCAGACGTTGAGATGGGGACACGTTACACGCGCCATACAATAAAGGTGCATCTGCGCATGGTGGTGGGTGTTGCACACCCACCAACAGTAACTACACGCGTGGAGTGAGCGCGGGGAGCCCCTACCACTCGTTAGGTCTAACGTCGGGCCGATGTCAATGCATAGTGTTGTGCTAATGTCAGTGCCATAGTACTGCTGACATCAACACCAAAAAAAGGGAAATTTTTTGGAATTCCTATAAGGGTGCTCCAAGTCCTTTTGGGTCAATTTTCGGGTTAGGGGAATTTTCAAAGTGATTTATCAAAATTTTTGGATTTATTACATTGGTAATTGGATTTCGGAAAAGGTTTTAAAGCCTTTTAAAGCTAATTTTGAGCAAAATCTTATACTCCGAACTGCATATAAGGGAGACACTTAAGGTTTAGTGTCTAATGTGGTAGGGTTGGTATTTGGGAAAGCACGATAGTGGCTTTAATTGAGTTTTTTTAACATAAAAGTCTCAAATAAAGTTTAAAGACAATGTTTTCAGTACTAGTATGCGATTATTTGATTGTGCATTTAGTTTCTACATTTATAATTGATTTTCAAATACATTATGGTCATATAGAACGTAAGGATAACATAAGGATTTATCCTTTGTAGTTGTGGTCCTTTTCGGTACTGATAAGATTACAGTCACCACAGTAGCCTTACAAATCAGTATTTGGACTATACCACTTGCATGTTGAGGACGTCTCTAGTCTCATATTTGGTTATTCTGCCTATAGGTGTTAGCCTTATATGAGATTTTGAGATATATATAAAGGCATTAGATGGAGGAAAGTAGTTGCTTGAATGATTTACTCACCCATAGGTGGTAGTGTCATGAGAGTTGATAGTTTGTACTCTAATCACTTTTATGTAAAGTTATAATTGCATATATTATGTATTCTACCCACAGGTGTTTCATAATATGTGTGATCAGATTCTTAGATAGATACTGCTTTAATGATTTAAGTATTGCTGTTATCTTGTATTTATATTGATCTTTACATTGTCTTTTCTGTTTTACAGTCACCTTTTTTGTAAACAATAATGCTGTCATGATTGACACCTTAACTGGTTTCAATTTTAAGCAGTGAAGAAGGATATTGAGTTTTCCCTAGAGATGGCCGACTTCAACATGGCGATGCATATAGAGAGACCTTCTTTACTCACTGATATTAGCTCAGAAGTCGATAAGGCAGTTATGGCAATCTGGGAGTAGTCAAATAGGTTGTGTTATTTGATCATCAAGAGGTCTATCCTGGATCATCTGCTTAGTGAATTACTGGACACAGTCATAGAAAAGGAGTTTATGGACAGCATTTCCCAGAAGTACAAAGTGTCTTTCCATACGGAGCAAAGCACCTTGATTAAAGAGTCATTCTCTATAAGGTACATAGGAGAAGGAGGCGTCAAAGAGTAAATCATTAGGATGGTTTACCTTCAAAGTAATTTGAAGGCATTTGATGTACTCATTTTTGACACACTCATAATGCATCAGGTACTTAATACTCTCCCAAGAGAGTTTGAGATGTTGACGACATCATAAATCTCTCAGGATGAGGCCTGGAACATTAATGCCCTTATTTCCTAGTGTGTTGTAGCTGAGGAGAAGCATAAGAGTTCCCCTCATATAGCCCTGTATGCAGTTGCCAAAGGCAAGGGGAAGTGAAGCACCAACAGTCTAACGGTAAGGGTAAGAAATCCAAAATCTCTCCACAGATTCAAACTGGACAATCTAACATTGCCTAGGGCCCATATGACATGAAGAGTATGAAGTACTTCTTCTGTAAAAAGAAGGGGCATAGGAAAGCTAATTGCTCGAAGTAAAAACTTTGGAAGTTTAAACAGGAATTGTTAGGTAACTTATCGGCCTACATGATTCATAAATCTAACTTAGCTATAGTCACATCAAGTTCTTGGAGGCTAGATAGTGGAACTTCTAATCAGGTTGCTTTCACAATGTAGGGGTTCAGATCCCAACTAAAGGAGAGGAGAAGTTGATGGTGGACAATAAGGAAGAGGTGGACGTTTTGTATATAGGGAATGTAGCTTTGAATCTTGATATGGGGTTTCTACTGGTTTTACAAAACATTTTTTATATACCGTCTTCTAAACGGAATCTGATCTCTGTATCAATTTTAGATAAAGAGGGTTATCGTTTTGTATTGGATACTTCCGTTGTAAATATTTCTATCAATGCAAGATATATAGAAACTGTCTTATTATCTTACAGATTATATAGAATGTGTCTTATCCTTAACAAAATGTATGCTTCTTCTTATATTGTCGAACCTATTACTCGTAAGAGAGCCTTCATAAAGGAAACATCGTACATATTGTGGTATAAAATCCTTGGCCACATTTCCAAGGAGAGGGTTTAGAGATTGATAAAGGATAACATTCTCTAAACTCTAGACTTCGATGATTTAGAAACATTTACTAAGAGTTTCTAGGGTAAGTTGACCAAGATAAAGAAAAAGAGGTCAACTTATGCTTCTAGTTTATTGGACCTTATACAAATATATATTAGTGATCCCTATACAGTCACATTATGCAATGCTAGATGCTTTGTGATGTTTATAGATGAATATTCCTACTACAGTTATGTGTTCTTACTTAAGGATAAGTTTGAAGTTCTTGATAAGTTCAAGATCTTTAAGAGTGAGGTTAATAACCAGCTGAGAAAATCAATAAAGATTGTCAGATCTGATTGGGCAGGGGAATACTATGGAAAACATGAGGTTGTAGGATAAGAAAAGGGTTTGTTTGCTAGGTATTTGGAATTAGTTGAAATAGTGACTCAGTTTATTATGTCAGGTAGTTCTGAGCAAAATGGTGTGACAGAAAGACACAATCGCATCCTAAAAGACATGATAAGGTCAATGCAGACCAGGACTAACCTACCTGAATACGTTTGGGGTAAAACCATCAAGACGACATTATATATCTTAAATAGAGTCCTGAGTAAATTAGTACCAAATACATCTTTTAAACTCTAGAAATGGTAGAAACCAAACCTTTCACACATTCGTGTTGGGGCTGCCCTGTTAAGGTATAGTTATATAATCCTCATGAGAAATTGCAACATCTTTCCACTCGTTGCTATTTAGTAGGTTATCTCGACCACTTTAAGGGCTACAGTTTTTACTGTAAAGAAGGAGGGGCTAAAATAGTAGAATCACAAATGGCTAAGTTTTTAGAATACGATGTCCATGATAAGGGTGGACCCTCACAACCTCCAAGAGATAGTAGGATGGATACTATGATTATTTCTTATCTGCCCTTCATATAGTCAGGTCTAGTGTATATGAAGGCCCGAGTACCATGCCTATGTAAGAATAGGCACTTATACCTATTCAGGCAGACGTTCCTCAGGTACATAAACCTATACAATTACGTAGATCCACTAGAGAGAGGCGACTTATTATCTCATAAGATTACATAATCTATTTGGGTGAACAAGACTATGATATAGGACATGTTGTGGATCTAGTTACTTTTACAGAAGCCATTTCTGGACCCCATGCAGACTTGTGGTGGGAAGTGATTAAGGATGAGATGCAATCTATAAAGCATAATAAGGTACGAGACTTAGTTTATTTGCCTCAACATTGCATGCTTGTCAGATGCAAATGGCTATTTAAGACCAAGAAGGACACACAGGATCAAGTTGAGCAGTTTAAGCCGCAATTGGTTGCTAGGGGATTCACTCAGAGAGAAGGAGTTGACTTCAATATTACCTTCTCTCCTGTATCCTTAAAGGATGCGTTTAGAGTGATTATGGCACTTGTAGCTCATTATAACATAAAGTTACATCAGATGGACCTTAAAACCATTTTCTTAAATGGTGACCTTTATGAGGAGGTTTATATGGAGCAACCAGAAGGATTTCAGGATCAAGGTGCAACTGACAAAGTTTGTAAGTTGACTAAATTAATATACGGTCTGAAACAAGCTTCCAGACAATGGTACCTAAAGTTTGATGAGGTTTTGACCTCGTGTAGCTTTGTAGAAAATAAAGTTAAAAGATACTTATACTATAAAATCAGGAGGAGCAAAGTTATCTTCCTATTACTGTACATGGATGATATCTAGCTCGTGTTAAATGATTTGACCATGTTGCATGAGGTGAAGAAAATTTTAGCCAAACACTTTGACATGAAGGATTTAGTTGAAGCATATTTTGTCCTCGGTAAAAATTAACATATTCACTGGGATAGATCTCAACATTCATTGAGTCTCTCACAAAGAGCATACATTGAGTGAGTGTTACAAAGGTTTAATATAGTTGACTGTAGACCTGTTGTAGCACATATCTCTCATGTTGAGAGATTATATTTGGCATAGTATTCAAAGAATGAAGTTGAGAGAGAGGTTATGATGAATGTTCCATATTCTGGTGCAGTTGGTAGCCTAATGTATGCCCAAGTGTGTACTAGATCATATATTACATTTGTTGTTGGACTGTTGGGTAGACATCTGGCTAACCTAGGTGTAGACTATTAGAATGCGGTTAAGTGAGTGTTGAGATGCCTAAAGGGTACTAAGGACTAATCGTTGACATGTAAAAAAGTCAATGATTTAAACCTCATAGAGTATACAGACTCTAATTTTGCTATGTGTCCAGATAATCACAAATCCACTTCAAGGTATATTTTTATATTGGCAGATGGTGCAGTATCATTGAAGAGTGTCAAACAGAAACTAGTAACTTCCTCGACCATACATGCAGAGTTCGTTGCATGTTATGGAGCTGCTACACAGGCGGTTTGGTTTAGAATTTGATTTCTGAGTTGTTTATGGTAGATTCGATAGCTAGACCCATTCAGTTGTACTGTGATAATCTTGCTGCAATGTTGTTTAGTATCAACAATAAGAATATCAAATGGTCTAAGCATTTAGAGGTGACGTCAAAGTGGAGCATATCAGGACTAAGGAGATGTAGTTAATCCATTGACTAAAAGACTTCACCAGTGTTTATTAAACATGTATCCAGTATAAGCGTTTTGAGGTCCTCAGACAGTAGTAGTTAGGGATTGTTGTATTTACTCCTTAAATGTTTGTGCATTTTGATGTATTATGACATTATGATTATTTATTAATATAGATGATCATCTTTTTATCCTCAGTAATAACTGTTCTTAGGTATAGTCATAATACATATGAAAGTCTTAAGATTTGTGTTGATCTTAAGCATTTTAAAAGTCATTAGGCATATATAAAGATTGACCTTAAGCTTA
>JANIPM010000009.1:14198191-14217774 GCA_027478405.1 Erythroxylum cassinoides
TTGATAATCTATTAATAAATATTATATAAGAGATTAAAATAAATTTAATTATTTAAAAATAATTTATCTTTAAGTTTTATCCAATATGTAATTATTATTAGTAATAAAAATATAACTGTATTGACATTGACAATCAAAACATATATTTATTTTTATTTGAAAGAAAAACATAAACCAAAACAAAAAATTACAATAGAAAAATAGAAGTGGAACCAAACGACCCCTTAGATTGAGGTTGTGAATATTATTTGGTTCATAAAATGCATGCAATAGGTATTTTAATATGATTTTTTATGAATATGAATAAGGTGTATAAGTTTTTATTAATAACTTACAAGTGTTATAAGATATGAATATTATATAAATTTATGTTCTTAAGAAAATAACTTTCATAAACTTTTGATAAACAATTGCATCTCCCCACAAATAAATGAAATGCATGTACTATGAATTGTTATATGGAAAGTTTATGAAAAAGAAAAGAAAAAGATGAATGACAAAGCCACTAGACAATGTGGTATATTTTGATAAAGGAATCGCCCTCTTAGTATTGGCCAAGAGTTTGATTTGTAATGATCCACTAAACATGACGATTGAGGAATGAGAAATGTAAATAAAAGTGCAATGTAATATTCATGAAGTGACGAGGTACTTATTTAAGTTTGTTACTTAAATTACACAGTACATAATTGATTTTGAAATTTCATGATTTATGAAAATACCAAGCACATTTTTGTAAATAGAAGAAAAGTATATATAATTTAAAGAATAATAAAGGATATTTCCATAGTCAAAATGACTATAGATGGAATTTACATATGACAACTAATTAAAGATCCCGATAGAACCTGCTAGAAGCTCATTTGCTTTATACCAAATAAGCATTAAGCCTATTTACAAAAGAGTCAGCTATAAGAATTTCTGATCAAGAGAAACTCTATTGTTTAACAAAATTTAGTTAACCAGTTGGTGAATATGATTGGTTATTCACACTTATGCATTCAGTCAATATTTCACTTCTCCTTTATTTGATCATTTAAGGGAATTTTGGGTATGTGAATGGCGAGATGAAGTCTCACTTGTCCCAATAGCTAGTATATGAATTTGCTTGTCCTGTTCTGGCTTCTGAAAGCTCTCCTATTCCTCTTGTCCCAAATAGTAGTGACCATGCATGATAAGTTTACCTTAAAGATCCATTTTTCTTTTAATGATGTGTGCTGAAAATTAACACTCCAATCAATTAAATGTTGAAAGCTATTAGGTATATTACTTATTGAACATTTATGACCCATCTCATTCAATTACCTACTTGAAACGGGGCATTGAAAAAATATGTGATCAATTGATTCTGGGTTGGATATGTATAGAAAACATCGATTATAGATACATAGGAATTTTTGTAACCTATCATTAATAGGGAGTTTTATCTTAATCGCCATCCACATATATACAATAGACCTTGACTAAATGTATTTAGTCTAGATTAATTTATATATGACACTATCAATTTTATTACCACCATAAAGATCTAAATTTTTTATTAGAAAACTCCCCATTACTTATATATATACATCTCACCTCATCTTCTTTTCCAAGGATGCTTGATAAGGTAACTAGATGTGCCACCAAATTATCATCTGTTATCATTCTAGATATCAGTTCTTTATTCAGTAGGGCATCTTTGACATTTATGTTCAAATGGAGACAATCCTTTAGTTGAGATAAGGAAGGCAGGCATTCCATAAGATCATATTGTGGAAGGAACTCTTAGAACCATCCCCTATTTGATGAGAAATTAATTGCCTTATATTACTTCTTAGATCATACGTTTTATGTATAGTGGAGGATGTGTTTCTAAGGCATTTGATACTCCATATGTTTTGATTAACCTATTTCGTGAGTTGGTCAATTATGTAATAACCGTAAGTATACGATGTAGCTATAGCTAGTATCAATAAGTATAGTTCGATCCCACAAAAATAATGAATACTAGTAATTACCTTTCCCATATTATCTAGCCTAAGGATTGCTTTTAGATTTTTTAATAAAAAGAAAATAAAAATTAAAACAATTAAAGAAATAGGTAACAATAATGAATGCAAAGAAAGTAGGATTCACTTGAAAATTTATCGTTATCAGAAATTAGTATCTAGATTCGACTCCCTTTAAACTCTTAACATATTGAGCTTTTATCATACAATTGTTCTGTTAATGTATTGGACTGTGAAGACTCCTATGGTATGCTAATAGTTGGCCTTGAGTCTACTAACAACTAATTTAAGGTCTCTAACTGAATTACTTAGGTTAAATCTTATAGGATTTGCTGATTTATAAGTCCCTCTATTAGGTTTGACCCTAATTTGAAAGATTTATGTCATCCTATCTCTAAGGTAGCAATCAACTCCTTCTAATTACGAAAAATATATTCACACTAGGATTTCTCAATCTCTACGTATGAATTCAAATTATGATATAATATTCTTAGGTTTATTAGAACTTAAATAAAATATGTAATCAGATTTCAATGATCAACAAAACCAATTGTATTAATAAAAGAATCAAAACATATTAAAGTATCAACATTAGGTTCATCTAACCTAAATACTAATTGGATATTTAGTTACATATGATCGAATACGAAATCAAACATACATAAACAAGAATACGAATCGAAAACAATGGGTTCATAATTAAAAATCTCCTTGATTGTCTTCTATTGAATGTTCTTGCGATGTAAAGGCTTGATCTTGTATTTCAATGGATCTTTTGTTAATTTCTTTATATTTTTCACTTCTTTAGACTAAAATAACACCTAGAGAACAAATTCTACATATGGAATTGCCTCCAAGAGTCTACTCAATGACTCTCTACTGGCTGCCCCCTTCTTTAGCCACTAAAAATGTCTTTTTATATTGAAAACTAAGGTTTCTTTAACTTACATGGTTTGGTACATAGCCGTGTATTAGATCGTGTATGCCTAAAAACTCTGAAAATTGTGATTCTACACAGCCTGGAAGAAGTACGTGGCTTGATGCACGCTTGTGCATCACTTCTATGCTTCAATTCTTCATTTTATGTCTTGTTTTCATCCAAACTCTTCTCCTTTAAGTCCATGAAGGCAATTCTAACCTATAAACACACTTGAAATACATTAAGTACCAAATATACAATAAAAATATAAAATATCAACCAAAAACACATCAAATATGAGGTAAAATTATGATCAATTATGCGTCTTTAATGTGACAACATTGAATCCATTTAGTGCATAGAAATGTTGTGTCCTTGAAGAGCCTCTAGGTTCTCTTTGCTAGTAGAGTCAGATTCATAACCTTTAAAGGAGTCAATCCTACCCCTCCTTATTCTTTTCGGGCACAAACTTTCCTCCATTTATAAATTACATTTTAAGTTTTATGCAAATTAAGTATGGTTTTGGGATGTTATTAAGGAAATCAAAGGAGCAGATTTTATAATTTGTATGCTTTCTATATTATATTTGATAATTGCTAGTTATCTTATTCAAAGAAAAAAGTAAGAAGTTTCAAACTTTGTTTACTGATGTTTATTTCTCTATTTTGTTTACTACATGTTGAGGATATTCAAGACTAATTTAATAATTTTGGGGCGAAATTTATTTGGTTTTACTCCTTAGGTGAAATAATTTATCTTAACTTGTAGGCACTATATGGTCAATATCTCATTGTTTTGGTTTTTTTCATTCCATTGTATTTAGAAAAAGAAATTTATAAGGATTACTATATTGAGTGCTTATGATTTAAGATAATGTGGAGTTGTATTGTTTGTTTATAGATTATGGCCTCTTTATGGACATATATGAATTGTGCGAATTAATATTTTTGGAAATTCCTTTAAAGTTTCTTTATAATTTTTATGAGATTGTAATTCCTATTTTTTAATCATATGTCAAAATATCAATCATAGATATTAATGGCATAAACATATTTATTAGGCTTATAGGTTTAGCCTTACATAGTCACATGCTACTAAGTTGAGGGTGTGATAATAACATCAATCATAAATATTTTTATTATTGAATCTTTTTAATTGTCAACTTAAGGTAGAATTTATGTTTTAAACCTTAATGTTTATATCAAAATTCAACTTAGGCCTCGATGCTTGTTAATATTAAAAAATATGTTTTAATTTTTTAAAATCATAGTAGTTGAATCTCATAATAACAAAATCCTAAACTTTTTTCAAGGTTCTGTCTCAAGTGGTAGCCCCAAAATTAAATCTATAATTTGAGGATTAGGGTTTGACCCCTAAATCCCCTTGTTTATCATCTCTCAATTCTCCATTTTTAGAGCTTCTAACTCTCTTTATCTCTCTGACTCTCTCTCTTTCATAGTTTGTTTAAAATTCACTTTCACTACTCACCATTTGAACATAAAAACCACTAACCTAAAATTAAAAGCCAACTAACCTACTAATATTAATCCATAACTAAAAGCAAATCATAAACATAAATTTAATATAAAGGCCAAGCAAACACTAACTAATGGGAGAGGATAGGATAGGATGGTTAGGGTTTCTATTTTTTTCTATTTTTCTATTTCTTTATTTGTTTGTTTTTGTATTCTTTTCATTCTCTAAAAGACTGTGAGAGAGATCTCTCATAATGTATGCTTGTGTTTTATTACTTTAAGTGTATAAAGTTTCAACATGAATAACTAGTTTTGTGTCAGATCTATTTTTTTTTTTAGGTTAGACTAATTTGGAGTTTTAAAGTGATGAATGAAAAATGGATTCAGTTTATCAGTTATTTTTGTTTATCCTTTGTTTAAATATGATTTTGTTTTGGACATTAGAATTAGATTTTGGTGTTGATTAATGGATAGTAGAACTATATTCTGCAAAGAATTTGTTTCTTTTAATGGCTTGATTTTCAAATTTTTAAAATAGTGAAAAAGTTGAAACTTCTGCAATTGAAAATTATACCTTAATATGTAGTAAAAATAAATTAGATTTATAATAGCTAAGAGCATAAAGAGATCATGATTTTGGGGGGAATAAAGAGATTTAGGATTTAAAAATCCTAAATCCTTAAATTAAGACTTTAATGTTGGGGTATCAATTAAGACATCAACATGACATTAGAAAACCCTCCAAACTTTAAAAAGGTCATATCATTGTCTTTAAATGAAAGTTTAAGATTTTGTCAGTTTGAAATTTAATTGATATCATTTGAATAATATTATGATCTTTTTTCTAAAAATTAATAAATGTTCAAATTAAAATTAAAATTTTATATTGACATGAAAAGATAAATCTTACCTTTTACCTTAATTAATTGTTTAACCATTTCATTACTATTTAATTTTATTTTTACTAAATTATAATAGTGTATTTTCATCTAAACATTTTAATTATATTTTATTAATTCATTAAGTTTCACAATAAATTTAAAATATCAATTTAGATTTAATTTTTATTAAATTAAATTAATAAATAAAATAATTCATTAGTTTATTTATTGATTACGACAACAACAATAACAATAATAATAATATCTAGTGGGAATCCCTCTGATACGCAGGATTTAAGGAGGTCTAATACTACATAACCTTACCTCTAACTAGTAAAAAGACTCCTTTCAAATGACCCACATTAAAAGAGTAAGAGAGAAAGAAAAGAGAAAACGATAATAATAATGATGATGATGATGATGATGATAACAACAATGATAACAACAACAACAATAACAATAACAACAACAACAACAATAACAACAATAATAAACAACAGCTACTAAAACAAGCGAGGTAAAAGAAAAAAGTTTAGGGTACATCTCCAAAAGGTAAGTGCTACCCATTTACAAGTTTAGGCTAACTATAAAAAGAATTATAAGAATCTATTTACGAGGGATCCTTTATTTAAATCCTAGTATGCCAAAGTTTTCTATTATGGGTCATGTCCTCGGTAAGTTCCAACATTACCATATCATTCTTAATCAACTCTCCTCAATTCTTCTTAGCCTCCCTTTTTTCTTCTTACAGTCTCTAAGCATGATCTTCTCACATCTTCTCACTGGAACGTCTGGGTATCTTCTCTTAACATGTCCAAATCACTTAAGCCTTATCTCCCTTAATTTGTCAATAATATTAACTACATTTAATTTGTCCTTTAGCTTTATATTCTTGACCTTATCTCTTTTAGTAAGGTTACACATCTAACGGAGCATCCTCATCTCTATCACCATTAGCTTATAACTATACACTTGTTTTTTAGGACAACACTCTGCTTCATAGAGCATGGTCGGCCTAATTGCTAAATGATAGAATTTACCTTTAAGATTGAGTGGTATCTTCTTTTTGCATAGAACTACTAATGCACTTCTCCATTTAAGCTAACCTAATATAATCTGGTGAACTGTGTCTTCATCAATCTCTGCGTTACTGTGGATGACAGAGCTTAGATATTTAAAACACTCCTTTTTTGGTATAATTTCTAATCCTATTTTTACAACCACATTGATAACCACTCTATGTCCCAAAACGTTACACTCTATTTGCTCAATCTTAGTCCAACTCAATCTAAAGCCCTTCGACTCTAGCATATTTCTCTAAAGCTCAAGCTTGGCATTGACCCCCTTTTTTGTCTCATCCACTAAAACAATGTCATCAGCAAACAATATACACTAAAGCACATCCCCTTGGATATTCATGGTAAGCTCATCAATCACTACTACAAATTATCAAGTTTTGAGTAAAATGTTTGAATGCCTTTCTCTTCATATTCATTATCTTACATAAAATTTCGGTACAGCCTATTTTATGCATTAATTTCTAGCATACAACTAATTAACCTTGCATACAACTAATTAATTAATTTCTAATATTCTGTCTTAAACACGTATATGTACACAAACTAAGTCTATATACACAGTTAATTTTATGACTGATACGCAAACATTAAGCATGGATTCTACCGTAATCCTTACCATAACCTTTTCCATTGATACCCCCTCAAATTAATGCTAGTTGATCATTAAGAATCAATTTGTCAATAAGGAAGATATGTAGATGTTTGGAAAGAGCCTTAGTAAACATATCAGTTGTCTAGAGATCAACATTAATATATGGAAGAGAAACGATATGAGCATCATATGCTTTAAGAATAGAATGACAGTCCACTTCAATATGTTTGGTATGCTCATGAAACACTGTATTAGCTATAATTTGAATAGCACTAGTGTTATCTGCATAGAGTGAAGTAAGATTAAGTTAAGGAAACCCAAGCTCTCCTAATAATCCACAAAGCTAAATAATTTCAAAACATGTAGAGGACATACCTCTATATTCATACTCAATCGAAAACTTAGACACCTGATCTTGCTTCTTGCTTTTCCAAGAAATAAGAGAGGTTCTAAGAAATATGCACCAACTAGTAATAGAATGTCTAGTATCAGAACAACCAACTTAATTAGCATCATTGTAGGCAACTAGGTGAATAGGAGTGTCCACAAGAAAAAATAGACCCCGGGCTAAGGTGCCATTCAAATAGTGAATAATGCGTCGAACAGTTGCTAGGTAGAGATGTCAAGGTGCTTGTATAAATTGACTAACTTGTTAAATGGCAAAAGAAATATCAGGCTAAGTAATAGTCATATAATTTAGACTTCCCACAAGTTGTCTATATAAAGAAGGGTCAAAGAGAAACTCACCCTCATCATGATGATATTTAGCATCTACCTCAAAAGGAGTATCCACTGAATGACCATCTTGTAGACCAGCTAAAGGAATTAAGTCCTTAATATGTTTATGCTAGCATAAGAAAATATAGCTAAAGTAGAGTGCACCTTAAGATCCAACAAATACCGTAAAGGACCTAAATCTTTCATATGAAAAGAACCTTAAAGGTGTACTTGAAGCTTAGACATCAATTTAGAATTAGTCCTAATAATAACAATATCATAAAAATAGATAAGAAGTAGGACAATGCCTTTAAGGGTCTTCCGAAGAAAGAAAGAGGAATCTTATTGACTTTGGATGAATGAGAAACTGATAAGCATAGAGCAAAAGTTATCAAACAGAGCACGTTGAGCCTGTTTTAAGCCATAGAGTGACTACTTTAGCTTACAAAAATCAGATGAAGGTGTAGAAAATAAACCTGATGGTGGAGTCATGTAAATTTCTTCTTTAAGATCCGCACGTAGAAAAGCATTCTTTACATCAATTTGTCCCAAACCCTTAGAAGCAAAAATAGCTAGAATAAGTCATATTATTGTCATCTTTGCCACAAGTGTAAATGTCTCTTTATCATTTACTCCATATTCTTGTCGATTGCCAAGTGCCACAACCTTGCTTTATATCTATCAAGTGACCTATCAGATCGTAGCTTGATATAATATACTCATTTATAACCAATGGGCTTAACTCCACTAGGACCTGGAACAATGTCCCGAGTATGGTCCTCTTAGAGAGCCTGAAGTTCTTCTTGCATAACTTTCACCCAACATGCATATTTAACTTCTTGAGAATAAGAAGTAGGAACAACATTATCAACTAAATTAGCAGAGTAGCCATACCTATCGGGAGGGTTAATGGTATGAGAAGAACTATAAAGAAACATTAGAGTAGGCATTGGATCAAGGTTGAGAAGGTTTTGTGATGATAATGATCGAGGAAGGGGTTGTTGTCGTTGATAGAAAATGTTGGGTTACAATTGCTGAGGTAGTGGAGAGATATCATCAAAGTGAGGAAGGAGCACTGTATTGGAAGAGGAAACATGTTATTGAAAATAGTACTCATGCTCAAAGGAAATTGCATTTCTAGAAATACAAAAACCATCAGTAACACCATTATAACACAAAAATCCCTTTTAAGTAGTGCTATAACCCATGAAAGCACATCTAACTGATAGTCCTGTAAGCTTTTGGGCTCATGTTGTGGCAAGTGAACAAAATCAACGCAACCAAATGTATGTAGCATGTGATAATCAGGATATACACCAAATAGACGATAATAAGGAGAATCAAAACTCAATTGTTAATAACGTAAACAATTAATCAGATATACTATAGTTGACAAAGCTTTAACTCAAAATTTAGACGGCATTGAAGATTGTAAAAACAATGTTCAAATCAGATCCAACAAGTGACAATTTTTCCTTTCAACAATCCCATTCTATTGAGGGGTATAAGGAAAAGTTTGCTGAGATACAATTCCTTTCCGCTATAAGAATTCTTGAAATTAATGTGACACATATTCTCCACCATTATTTGATCGTAAAATCTTAATGCAGGTGAAAATTTGTGTCTCAATATATGCCACAAAAATTTTAAAAGCAGTAAATACCTAAACTTTGATTCACAAAAATAAATCCATATGAAACAGTTATAGTCCTCAATGGAGATCGCAAAATATTTATATTGCGCATTGAAAGGATAAGAGAAATTCCCCAAACATCACCTATGTACAATCTCAAAATAGGCATTAGCACAACCACTAGAATTAGGAAAAGTAAGGTTTTACTCCTTCCTAATTTACAGATAGAACAATCAAGAGACAATGCATCAGGAGAACATTGGTCTTTGTTCCAAAAAAACCACACTTCATTAAATTAGACAAAATTACATTATTCGGATGGCCCAATGGTCTATGCCTGACTTCAACCTTATTTTTAACAACCATAGAAGATAAAGATAAAGTTTTAAGAATAGTAAATTGCAATGGAAACAATCTACCCACTCTAGGCCCCCTCATGATCGCCTTTCCCAGCATCTGATCCTCCACAAGATAACCACCATAAGAGAAATGGACATCACATCCATCCTCCACTAGCTAACCAATAAAGATTAAACTAGTAGACAACTTAGGAGAGACAAAAATATGTCTAAAAGAAGGTTCAATATCTCCAATGATTGTAATTGAAATATTACTATTGTTGGCAATCTCAATATTTTGATTACCAGTATACCATTGTAAGTTTTGTAAAGAATCAGGTGAACCACTCATATGATTAGATGCACCAAATCAACAAATCAAGTGAAAGATAAAGTTTTACCTTGTCCTTACAAACCAAGGGCAGAAAATGTTAGGAGAATCATTTGTTGAACCATTTAAGGAGTAACAAAAGCTTAGTTGTTAGTATCCTTGGTGCCAGTGTATGTAGAGGTAGGGCCAATACTAGTAGAAACTAGAATAATAGCTTGAAAATCTTGGGCTCTCCTATTTTTTGGGCGTATAGGACAGTCTTTGATAATGTGCCCACTCTACTTACAATAATTGTAAAATTTCTTTCCATAATTATGGGCAATATGTGCATACTCCTTGCAACTATAACACTATATTGAGCCCTTTCCTTTATTTCTTCCTTGTGCAGCATAAGCAACAGTGACAATCTTTAATGTCGTACCAAATGCACTTATAATAGATTGTGTAGCTAATCATTGTTCTTCGTGCAATAGTTCACCTAGACATACACCTAAAGAAGGAACTAGATTTCTATTCAGCAATCCTCCCTAGGCAACTTCAAATTCTAGTCTTAGTTTCAAGAATTGATCATGCATACTCTGTTCATAAACCTTTTGAAGACTAGGTAAAACCTTCTTAAATACCTTAGAGTAAATAAGGCCATAATAGTCACTCCATATATTAATAAAGCCAGAGTAATATTGTTCAATAGAAAGATTACCTTGACCAAAGTTGCTTATCTTAACTTTAAGATGAAATCTCCTGATAGCATTATCTTGATGATATATGCACTTCAAATAGTCCACATATCTTTAGCTATGCCAAACAAGCGTCAATTGTTCACCATATAAGCCTTAATAGATTCTAAAACCCAAGAGATAATTTGAGCGCCCTTTGCCCCCATTGATTAAGTTCTTTCCCATATTCAGGAGCAGGAGAAGACCCATCAATATGACCCCAATTCTCTTTCCCTTTTAGAAACATTTTGAACTAAAATTCCCATGCCGCATAATTTTTTCCAATAAAAATTTGTAGCCAAAGCCTCTAAAGACATTATGAAAGGATACAAAGGCAAAGAGAAAAAAAATATCTATGCACGATTGAAACCATAAAGTAGATTAACCAAAAATATCTCAAAGTGAAGATGTTGATCAGCAAATAATCAACCCAGAAAACTAGAAACAAATCACTATAATTCGAAAATGTCGTTATGGCTTTAATACCATATCAAGTTTTTAGTAAAATGTTTAAATGCCTTTCTCTTCATATTCATTCTCTTAAATAGAGTTTCGAGACAACTCATTTTGTGCATTAATTCCTAATATACAACTAATTAGCCTTATATACATCTAGTGAATTAATTGCTAATATTATGTCTTAAGCACTTATATGTACACAAATTAAGTCTATATACACAACTAATTTTATGACTGATACGTAAACATTGGGCATGGATTTTGCCATAACCTTTTCCATTAATGCAAACAGAAAGGGGCTTAAAGAGGAGCCTTAGTGTAGCCTAATATCCGTTTAAAAAATGCTATGTATCTCCTCCAATCATTCTTATTATAGTTTTTACACCTTCATACATATCCCTAATAATTTGTATATAAGTTATAATAATCACCTTGACTTCTAAACACCTCCACGTGATTTCCCATGGTACCTTATCCTACACCTTCTCTAAATCAATAAAGACCATGTGTAAGTTACACTATCTTTCCCTATAGTACTCCATTAACCTCCTAAGGAGATGCAACGCTTTTGTCGTGGACTTTCCTAGCATGAAGCCTAATTGGTTTTTTGATATAGAAGCATCCTTCCTTATTCTCTTCTTAATCACCTTCTCCCATAACTTCATAGTATAACTAAGTAATTTGATGCCTTTATAGTTACAACTTTGGATGTCCCTTTTGTCCTTGTATGAAGGAATTACTATATTAAATCTCTACTCGTCTGACATTTTGGTGATCTTAAGGATCACATTAAAAAGCTTAGATAGCCAAGTAATATCCTCTTTTCCTAGGCTCTTTGACACCTTTATGTGTATTTCAACAAGCCCTACTACCCTACCACTTTTCATTTCCCTTAACGTTTCTTAATTTCATCCCTTGTAATATATGGACAAAAAGAAAAATTACAAAACCTCTCAAACGAGCAAAGGTTACCTAAAAAATGTTATTGTCTATGCCTTCATTGAAAAGGCTATAGAAGAACCCTTTCCATCTTCTCTTGATATTATTATTCGCTATAAACACCTGCCCTAATTCATCTTTTATACAATGCACTTGATCAAAATCTCTTGCTTTCCATTTCTAAGCTTTTGCCAATTTTAAAATACCCTTCTCTCCATTTTTAATATCCAATCGTTGATATAGATTCTCATAAGCTCTACTTTTAGATTATGAGATTATCATCTTCGCCTCTGTCTTCTTAAGTCTACACCTTTCTTTATTACTGACTCTCTCCACCTTTGTAGTGCTATCTAAAAGAGCTTTGTAGGTAGCCTTCTTGAGTTTAACTCTTTTGTGAACATCTTCATTCCACTACCAAGACTCCCTCTTACAACCCCTTAGTCCTTTAAAACGCCCAAGGTCTCTAAAGTTGTATTCCTTAAAGAGTTGCAACTGTCTCCCTCATCTAGTTAACATATCTTACTGAATTACATTCTTCTCCATAAATTACTCTATCTCTAAATAGTTTCACTATATCCCCTTTTAAGCTCCACCATTTGATTTTGATACACCTCTTAGGACTTCTCTTCTTCCTCTAACCCTTAATAGAAAGCTCCAAAACTAGCAATCTATATTGAGTTGACACGTAAACACTAGGTATCCCCTTGCAATCTTTGCAACTATATCAGTCCCTCCACCTTATGAGGAAGTAGTAAATTTATTCTTCATGGTTTTTTTTCTTAAAAGTCACTAGGGGTTCCTCATTTTTCTTAGAAAAAGAGTTAGTTGTCACTAACTTAAATTCCACCGCGAAATCTAACAAATTGATCCCTCTAACATTCTATTCACCATACGCGAAATGTTTATGATCGTCTAAGGTTGCTCCTATATGATCATTAAAGTCCCCTCCTAGAATAACTCCCTCGCTAAGGGAGATTTGCGGAATCAGCTCATCCAGCTCTTCCCATAAACAACGCTTAAGTTGGTCATCCAACTTTACTTGAGATGTATAAGCACTCACCACATTTATAACAACACCCTTCACCATAATCTTTAAGGACATAATCCTATCTTTAGTCCTTTTTACCCCCACAATATGTTGCATGAGTTCTTTGTCAACCAAGATACCAACCTCTTTTTGTCGTCTCGAACCTCTTGAATATACCAAAGTTTAAACATATTAATCTCTTTTACTTTAGTCCTTGTCCGCCTCGTCTCCTAATTGCATACTATTTAAATCTTATATTTATCTAAAATATCCACTAATTCTAAATACTTTCCGGTAAAGGACTCGATGTTCTAATAACCTATTCATAATCTGTCAACATCTTTTCCTGTTCTAAACCTAAAACTTACTGAAGGACTAACCCTATTCTCTCATCAAAGTTCAAAGCTACCACTCCTATCCTAATATCCAATATAAGCTAAAGAGTACACACTTAATAAGTTCCGAAAAGACTCTAATTCAATACACTTTCTAAATGGATTGACAATGCTTTTCTGGTACTACATTACTTAATTTGATTATGTATACTTTGTATTATCATTATAACACTATAAGAAAAATGTCGTTTAGCGACAGAAAATACCGATGGAAAATGTTTTGATTATGTTGATAATATAAATTAACGATGGAATCAATCGACAGACAATGGCGTCGTTAAATCAACCGTAAGTAAATTTACCGATGGACATATTATGTAACCGTCGGTAAATATACCGACGAATTGCTGTCACTGTCAGTAAATTTACCTACAGACTTTTCCTTTCCATTAGAATATTTTTCAATGGTATTGATTATTCCATCGGTAATATTTTCGACGGTTATGATAGACCATCAGTGAGTATACAGATGGTTCAAAAAATCCTAACAGTAAAGTTAGCGACGATTGTTAATATTACCGATGAAACAAAGAGTAACCATCGGTAAATATCATATATTTTATCAACAGTTTATGATGTTCTGTCGATAAATATAGTGGAGTACCGACGTATTTTTATTTTTCGTCGGTAAAGAAAATTAAAATTTTAAAAATCCTGAGATTAAATTTAATTTCATGATCTTATGATTAATGAATAATTTCAACTATGATGAATTTTCTATGCATAATATTTTGATTTGTTTATATATTTAATTTGTTTAAACAGAAAGTTGATTGATGATATAAAATCAAAATTATCTTAATTGATAATAAAAACATTATAGTGTACACAATAAGTCTTTGTAATTCAAATTAAATAACTAAAATAATCCCATTGTCCTAGTGACCACGGATGCTCTAAGATGCTACCCCTCCCCTTCAACTCATCCACCTCATGTCAAAGCTGAGCTATGTACTCCATCAATGTCTGCATTGTGGTCCAAAGCTCATTGACTTCATTGGTTTATGACTGTCTAGCAGATGTTGCTGTATTGGATGTGGAGGATTGCGAATAACATGTGCTCGCAAATAAACCTAGCTCGAAAATCCTTCTACGACGGTTCCTACCATCCACTACATCAAGATATGTTTGACTCTCAGCAATTGCTTATTCGTGTTGAGACTGTCGCTGAATGCTTTCTTATATTTGATCCTATTAGGAGGCAATGTTTATATTAGTAAGTGATAATTATTAAGAATTAATATTAAAGCCTAAATTTCACATGCATTATGTTCTCTACATCAGGTGTTGATGAATGTCACATCGTCATGCTTTTTTGTGTGAGTGTGCAAAAAGAGCTGACAGGGTGTAGACCTCATGCCCATAGACTTTTCCTTCATAAGAATAAAATGTTATAAGTAAACTATAATTTATAAAAATTTTGGCAAAGTTTCCTCTATTCTTATGATATTTACCCTCTGTTGAATAAAGAAAATAACTCAACACAGTCATTTATGGCACCAGACATTTATACCATTTTTATTATCCATAATACACATATTTTCATTCCAACATTCACAAATCAATTTAAATTGCAATACAACAGAGTAAAAACTTAGAATATAAGTGTAAAGTTTAGATACTTACAAGTTTCTCTGTATGCTCGTGGTGGGTAATTGATCCTCCCGTATATATGGGAAGACTTTCTTCCTTCGATCTTCCACGTCTGTTGGTCGAGTTACGCTCTGAAATGGACATTACCTCATGTGATGTCCAATACTACTGCCATCGACTCCATATTTGCTCATAAATATAAGGCAATCGTACACCATCCTTATGTATCGTACCAATAAAGTCACGATAACGTGTACGTACTCGTCTCTCCTATACTTTATATATAACTACGTCAAATTCAGAATCCTAAAAAAATTCTTAAAAAAAGGGAAATTTTTTATAAATACTTATAATGTAATAATATTTATCAAATTAATGTATACAAATCAATTTTAAAAAGAAAATAATTTTTTATTATACCTCAAACTCCTGCAAGTAAAATGCCTGTATAGCCTGAGAGATATTCTTCCTTACATATCCCTCAAGATCAATCTTTTCCTTAAATTTAGATGTCATGTTTCTATAGCACAGTCCAGATGGAATCAACCTAACATAAAAACAAATAATTATAAATCATTTGCAAAAATTAAATCCTATAACTTAATTATAAACATATAGTGTTTCATGTAATTTCACTTACAGATTATTGACAAATATTATGTAAGTTCTTCCATCAGGTTCCTCAACTGTAGGCTGGCGGCCGTCTCCTTCATCCGTTATATGGGTAGTGGATGATGTAGGATTAGTGGATAGTGTATCATGAGGAACATAAGGTGATGCATCATTTGCAACTATAATAGCTAGAGGGGGAGGAGGTGATTCAGTTGTAGCTGCAGAGTGTGATGGTTCACTTTGACAGTAATTACCTCCAAATCATTATCTGAACCTAGGTTGATATCATGTTGTCTTTTTGGTGGCATATTTCTAACTGAAATTCATTGTTTATTGAATTTTCTAAAAATATAAGAATTTGAATTCAATATTTTATACAATATATTGAAAAGGAAATAAGGTGATTTGTTGAATATAATATTCAAGTACAAACTTTGAATTAGAAGGTTAACAATTGTTACAGTCTTAGAACAAGAACAATAACAGTCCACACTCAATAGTACGCAGCTTGACCCCTAACTAGTAGGGAGGTTATTTGACAAATTCTTATAGATAAAACAATAAACCAACTTTAAAGCAGAGTCTAGTGTATTGCATCGATAAATGACAATGATATAATTATTTTCTTATATTCCAATTGACATGAGAGTCGGTAAATGTAAATGAGTCCCCAATGTTTGGATTCCTGAGAAGGGTCCTGAAATGTTCGAACGCACCAATTGAAATAGTTATAGTTCTTCCCTCAGGTGTAGTGTTTTTAACACCTTCTTGCAACAACATTTTTACTATAGCTAAACTTGTAGAGGATACAGCGAATGATTCACCAGCTTTAGTATAAAAGACAAACTCTCTAAATGAACTGCCAGTATGAAACGATTTACCTAAAATACAATCAAAATAGAACTTATATATTGTCATATTAGAAAACTGTTAAATGAACCAAAATTGGAGTGACAAGTATACGTGAATGTCCAAACGAGGTTTGTGGAATTGATAAATTTTCTAAAACAACTGATTTCTCTAATCCTTTATGGACCATTGTGACATTGCTCTCGCCTCCATGGGCATGCATGTCATCTTCGAGATTCAAGAAAGCTTAAAACAACATGTAGTATATACCATCAAATGTGAATATATAAAATAGCTTCATAAAAGGAAATGAGATGTATATAATAAGGAAAATGGCATTATTTAGATGATACTAAACACTTTGAAGCAGAAGATCAGCCATGGAAGGCAAACAATCATTAGTGTATAAAGTGGAGATTTTTCCTGCATTGTTTACTCCTTCAGTACGGATAATTTTGCCACATTCCTCCCAATATAGTGAATTAGTATCATCTAGAATTAGTTGCCATGTCGACATTCCTTGATTAAGAATTTGAATTCAATATTTTACACAATACTAAAAAGGAAATACTTGATTTGTTAAATATAATATTCAATTACAAACATAAATTAATTGCTATCATCACTTAATTGTAAATTACAATCATCTTCTTTTTTTGAAGAATAAGAATCAAACTCCGGATCCTCTTTAGATCTCTGGCCCTCATCATCCTCTCTAGATGAAATTTCAACATATTCGTTAGATGGATTGTTCAAATGTTCATTATCATCATATGTGACAGATGCATTTATTTCATAAACATCTTCCTGAAACACTTCACTTTCAATTCTATGTTCTCCTTTTTCACGTGATTAAAAAACACCTCTAGGTTTAACTTTCCAAACGGCCAACCAATCTATATGCAAACTCCATTATTTATTATTGCCATACTATGACCATGATATTTTGTATTATATTTTGTTAAGTCATTAAATTGCACTTATTGGACGTAATTATTGTTAAGGTGTGGAAATTATTATCCAAAATTAATGGAATTGTCTTATAATTATTTACAGATGGATTTCAACACCTTAGAGATGGAATTGAATCAAAAAGATGCAAAAGAATCAAGAAAATCCGAAATTCCTAAATTGACAGAAATTCAGTGACTAAGCGTGGGTACGCCTAAGGACGGAATCTAGAATCTGCAGATAAATTTCAAGAAGTCAATCTTAAACAAAACACAATCTTTAAAGATTCTCTTGCCATCTTTCCAAGAAGTTACCTACCGAAATTAGAAGAGCACCTAATCTGGACAGAATCAAGAGAAGATAATGAAGAGATAAACATAAAAGGGGGAGAGTTGATGATTGACGCAAGCTAGCTTAGGTTTAGAATAGGATTTTCGTTTCTGCACTTTTCTAGTTTTTCTTATTCTTATGTTTCTGCATATTTCAATTAGGATTTTCATTTCTTTCATTAAAGAACTGGGGATGGAGACTTATTACCTTGTTATTTCCTTTGTTTTCAATTCAATTATGAGTAGCTAATTTTCTTATCTTAGTTGAGGGAATCCATGTTACATGTTGTTATGGTGAGAAGATTTGGATACTTTTTGCATTGTTAGTAAACATTGGATATCTTCAGATCTATTCTTTTTAATTGGATTCGTTGGTTTCTATGTGCGCAACTAGAGATTAATTGATTTAATCGCTAGATTAATGAAATATGACGTTCAGTTTCGGTAATCATAAGTAGCAATTAGGATTAACTTCTCTACATTAGAGTCGGAAAATTCTAAGAAGATATTCGCTTGATTGATTGCATGTCGTACATGTTTTTCACTTGCTCATTTGTTCTTGATTCTTAATCCTATTATTCAATTATACCTACGATCGTATCTAGATTATTGTTTAATAAGAATGCTAGGATACATGTTTCTAGTCATTACACTTAATAGAAACTTCCCCTAATGAATGTTTATTAATGATTGCAATTTTATGTCGAGGATCCATAATAGCATGATAACATCAGTAACCCGAAACCAAGGTATTTTCTCATAGATTTTTCAGATTTAATTATTGCTTTCGATTTGTGATTTTTCTATTGGTTTTCTGATATTGCCATGTTTGGACAAACCCCCTTTTTATTTTCGTTATTTGTCGCTAAACTTTACCGTTAAAAATTTCTCATGGGAACGATATCCGCTTACCGCTACTACATTAATTTGTTTTCATGGAAGTGATTTCTTTTATATTTGGTTGCAGGCGACAACATCACCATGACCACCAAAAAAAGTAATATCTTTATGCAATGTAACATCTCAGGTCACATACATTTTCTTTTCATTAGGATCATAGCACCGATACCGTTTTTTGAAATCTGCGTATCGAACAAATATGCAACGGACAGCATGTGGATCTAGTTTACTTGTAACCAGGTGTATATATGTAGTACAACCAAATACATGTGGTTCAAGATTCGGACCAATTGGTCTGGAGACAAGTTCGTGGAGTTGATGGCATCTGATTAATAAGATATGCAGTGGAGCATAAAGCTTCACCCCAATACTCCAGAGGCACTTTCATTTCGAATAAGGAAGCTCGAACAGCCTCAAGAATTTTGTAATTCTTTTGTTTTACCAAACTGTTTTGTTGTGGTGTAGTAGTACATGAAGTTTGGTGTCAAATACCAATTTCTAGAAAAAAGTTCTCCATATTAGAATTTATATACTCCCCACCATTGTCAGATTGAAGAACTTTAATTCGACATTGATACTGAGAAGTCACCATTCTATATGGATCCTGAAAAACAGAACAAACATCGCCCTTGTTTTGTAGAAGAGAGATCCAAATCATACGAGTACACTCATCAATAAATGACACAAAATAACGAGCACTAGGCAATGTAGGGATTTGAGCAGGTCCCCAAACATCAGAGTGGATAGTCATAAAAAGTGTAGTACTCTTATTATAACTAGGTAGATAGGAAATCCTGTTGCTCTTGGCCATCTCACAAATGTCACAATTAAACTTAGAATTTGTGTGTAAAAACAAA
>JANIPM010000009.1:14227121-14245571 GCA_027478405.1 Erythroxylum cassinoides
ATAATCATTCCTTCCTCTTAACCAACCATCATAATTATAATGATAATATTCATTTCTATTTCTGACTATATTTATTTCTATTCCTATTACCATTCCCCTGTGTGAATCAACCGCACCCTCAATTTATGATTGACAATAGTCCAATAATCATCTTTACAACATATGATAAGCTTGTAAGAATTTATATAATAGTCTGTAATACATCTTACTTGTATATTTTGTTCAATTAAAAACTTGCTTTATATATTAAAAAGAGGGACATTATTCATTCTCTGATTCAACAAAACATATAAAACTTTATAATAGTCACACAAATATATTTCAAAGAACAAACATTTCATCAAACACCTTATATACATCAAAAATTCATCCTAATATTACAACTAAAATCATGTCTTATCCCTTCTATCACTAACATTTCTACCATAAAGTTCTTTTCCAATCAAAAAATACACAAACAAACGCAAAAAAAATCAAATACCTAAATGTATACGGAAATACATCCACAAAAATGCCTCTACGAAAGAACGACAATGGCCGGACAAGACGACAACTAGTAGCTCCACAATGCCGATGACAGACTGATCGGAGAGGAGAGGACGCCAAAGTCGCAGTAAATGTGGAGAAAGAAGGAGAGGACGTTGGTGACGTAGTAGATGTGGAGAAAGAAGGAGACGACACAGGTGGGAGAGGGGAGAGGTTCGATTCTGAGGGGGGGAGGGACTTCGGATGTGGATTTTAAGTTAAACAAAACGACGTCGTTTAGTTTTAAACCAAGCGATATCGTTTTCTTTAACTTAAAAACGTTCAAGCCAATCCAGACGATGACGTATAACTTGAAAATTTATTGACGGAAACGTTCTGTCGGTAAACTCAAAATTTGTTATTCTACTAACAATTCTCGCCTTATTTACCAATGGGCATTTGATACTGTTGCTAAATCCTCTCGCAAATTAGTATTTACCGATGGATATTGTTATCGTCGCTAAACGAAATTTTTTCCGACAATTTTTTTGACAGAAATAGAATTTTTGTCGGTAATTTGCAACAGTTTCTATTCCCTCGGCATTTTTTCATCACTGATTCCTACTTTTCTTTTAGTGTAACTATTTTTATAATTATTTAAATTCTAAGTCATTTTTTGAGGGGAAATCCTCAATATCTTGCATCATCTGTCGTACAATTGTCGGAACATACGAAAATCATAATGAAACAAGTGGGGAAAATTTACCGTTAGAAGCAAAAATAATGCATATGTTGATGCAAACCATAATCACTTACTATAGAAAACCATAATTTAAGGACGACAGACATGCTTAAGGTTAAAATACCAACTGAAATAAGTGGCTATTATCTGCGATGGCGAAACATACTCATGTCATCTTCACGCCCCCTTTTGCCACTCTCTTCCCGTGCTCTGGCCCACCTCATTGACGGCGTCGTTTTCAGGGCTCCGGAAACTAGCCTGAACTTCCAAACTCTCCTTTCAAGCGCGTGTATTTTATTTCCAGTTGTGCTCAAACAAAACAACGCCAGACACCCACCACTTACGGCTTACCTCTACCCACGTGGCACAACAGTTTACATGTAGCCACGCCGTTTGTTAACGTAAGCCTGATTAACAGAGAGTGAAAACTCAAAAATTACTGGACCCCACATTCACGACTAATAATTGATAATTCGTCTCATCCTCTCTGTACTCCCGCTGGCACAAACTGTCTCCTTCTGCCTAGTTTTCCATTTCTTCTCATCTCTGTTTCTCTCTGGGACAATCCTTAAACCCTAACCCTTGATTTCAATCAGAGCATAACGCAAGCAGTTCCTCAAAGACTTGCTTCATTTAATTCTTGTTTTAACCCACCTAGACACTCTCACTACTAAAAGCAAAGCATCATGTTTTCTCTGGTGCCATTACTCTGGTTTGTTGTCTCATTGGTGATCGCAATACCGGAATGTGTAGGCTCGGTGGAGCAAGAGTCAATCTACGAGACCCTGAAGGATCACGGGTTGCCCATGGGTTTGTTGCCAAAGGGCATAAGGGAATTTTTCGTCGACGATACTGGTCGGTTCGAGGTCCACCTGGATCAGGCCTGCAACGCCAAGTTCGAGAACGAATTGCATTACGACAGGAATGTTTCTGGGACTTTGAGCTATGGACAGATCGGTGCGTTGTCAGGGATTTCGGCGCAGGAGTTGTTTCTTTGGTTTCCGGTGAAAGGGATTAGGGTCGACGTACCTAGCTCCGGTGTTATTTATTTCGACGTTGGCGTTGTTCGTAAGCAGTTCTCGCTCTCCTTGTTCGAAACTCCGAGGGATTGTATGGCGGTTAGAGACGGAATATCGGACGAGATCGAAACTGTGCAGTTCATAGCTGAAGCTGTGTCCAAGGTTTAGTCAATTTCTGCATACGACTTCTTCTTTTTCTCCTTTTATGGAAACTTCGTTTGGATTTAGTGGATAGCATCTTATTATCGATTATGGGTTTTGAATGTCATTTCAGATTCGAGTAGGCAGGGGCTTCTTAGAGTACAATTTCAGGTTTTATAATCATGGAAATGTGTTCAAGACTTGTTGTATTGGTTGATTGAAAACGGGAAACTTTAGAATGGACATTTTGTATTTGTGGTGTAATTTGGAGATTTTGATGCAGAGTCAATCTGGCAACTTCAGATATGGGGTTGGTCAACAGAATAATGGGAAGGATGCTCTCTGAAGGGTCAGGATAAAGTTTCTTGAGGTATCTATAGCTCAATCAGCTAAAGGTTTCTCCTGTTCTCCTTGTAAATTTTGTCCAAGAATCTGCTTTAGCCGATAGAATATGTCCATCAACTCTGATTTACTTCGCTTTCTTTTACTCCTTTTTAGTACAGAGTACGCAAACTAGAGGAGCCAGCTTTTGTTCTTAATCAGGAGGCGCGTTGGTACCGCTGAGAGAGAGATTGACACTGAGGCCACCGTAAGACTACAATTGTCGGGATAGTCTGGAGATGATAAAGTTGAGACAGGAGCATTCGGCTGATTTGATAAACTCGGGTGATTGGTATGAGAAGAATTCCGTTCACTTGTTGTATGACTATTATAAAATACGGGTGCCATAGTCAATCACTTTTTGTAGTATTTAGATTTCTGAGAGAGATCATAAATCCATCACATCAAAATTTCAAGAATAAAAGTCTTCTTCTTCAAAACTTTTGTCAATTATTTGTAGCATGGTACGGATTTACAATGATGCTGAAGCAAATAGTGGTGAATCTTCGATTTATTTGCATCTACCCGTTTCTTTATGGAATCTGTACTGCGTTATTAGGCCAGACGTGAGCCTCAGTGGAGCATACAATGCAGAGGATGTGATTAATGAGTGCTGTATATTTATGAAAAGGGATTGATGATTCGCACCATCGTTTTATAGTTTATTTGGATTTTGTTAGTCTTTCTTTGTGAAAAAGTTGTGCTTTCTAGCAATTTGACGTGGAGTTTGGAATTATAGCTTCCTCCCTTCTTCACTGAGGAGACTATAGCGCGAACTTGTCATGTGCTAGTTGAAGGGGGGTTGAAATATATAGATTGGGAGCTGGGAGTCTACTAAACAGTAAATAGGATTGATTTGGTAGTCTAACAAAACTTCATATCTTTTAATTATTACGCATAAAACAAATCCTAGAGTGTACGTTGCGCTTCCATCAGATGGATAAGATCCAGAGCCCGTCCACTTGAATCATTTTCAGATGTCAATGTGAATATGATGAGAATTATATATATATCGAAAATCTTATCGGCGCTTATGTATGTTTTCTTTCGTTTTGGAAATGAGGTCTTGAATAAGGAGTGCACAAATATCCAATTGGGAGGCACTGATCGTGCTACGAAGTTGGCTAGATCAGCGTTCAAGCTTTTCGGACATTGATTAGGTCCATATATCCGTATTTCACTCCAATGGTGCTACGATAAAAGGGGTGAGATCCTGGCTGTATCGTAGTCGACGGGATATAGTGATCGTTGGAACATTCCACATGCAGCTGCAGGACCACCGGGAGTGCTTCTGACCAGCTGGCATGTGCTAAAGGTTCTGCTTTTGCATGTCCGCCTGATAGAGCACTGTTATGTACGTAAGCTGCTGACATGTAGGATGTGTGAACCGCAGATTGTTACAGTTGCATCTCTGTGCTACGAGAAAAATCGCCTGATACACGGTTAATGATGATGATCATGTTCTGTAGCATTCCATAACACGCGCATGTTGTAAAGAGAAAACAATGATTGGTAAAATCATTCGACTCCGTGTGTGGGCTAAATTTTTATTGTTAGGTAATTCGTTCCTGTCAGGATAGCCACCATTTGTCGAGGAGGATTAAAAATTAGTAAAAAAATAAAAATAATTTTATTTGTGAATAATAGATAATGAACAAAATTATAATGCTATCCCTTGAATAGATATTGAGTAAATTTTCAAATTGACATAATAACTTGCAAGTCATATTAACCGAGTATTTCACACTAAGCAAGTTCTGTACGACAAGCTCGATTGAGAGAGCGTTAATAAAAGAATTCGAACACAAGACTTTTTGACCCAATGCCTTTACTCTACCAACTTGAACACTTCCTAGGAGGCCTATTATCAATGTTGTTAATACTATACTATAACTTTCATATCTAAAAAAAGATTATAAATTATATTTTTCTTAGTCTTATTTATATTATTTTTTCACATAATCTAAAAAATTTAATCAATTCGTCAAGAGAAAAACACGTACAAATCATAAAAACCTATACTCGTGTTTTATCATTTTGTTTCCATCATCTTCAATTTGACACTTCAATTTTCAAACATTTAATAATAATAAATACCTAAAAAACAATCATAATAACACTTGATAATAATAAAATTAAAATTTCATAATGTACGAAAATTGAAATCCATATCGATGTTGACAAGATAGCTCTGTCATGCTCTTGTCTCTTTCGTACTCGCCGCCCGCTATTCAATTCAACTAAACAGTATTTTAAGAGTCAATTATGTGCTAGAGTTGGAATCATTCCAATTAGAAAAGACGAAAAACATCCGTGTACAAATTGTTCACTTCGTCCTGTGAATCAAGAAGCTTCAATTTTGAGTAGAACCTAACAATGGACAAGGAAGAGAAGACCCAAGAAGCTCACTGTTTAGTGGTATGCTATCCGACGCAAGGCCATATTAACCCCATGCTTCAGTTCAGTAAGCGATTGGAGAACAAGGGAGTTAGAGTTAGATTGGTTACTACTCGGTTCATCTTCAAGTCTATTATGTACACGGCAATATCGTCCACTTATATTCCTATCGAAACCATCTCGGATGGCTACGATGAAGGCGGTATAGACGAAGCAGACAGCATGAGGACGTATCTGGAAACCTTTTCCAAAGTTGGTTCGCAGACTCTTACTCGTCTCATTGAGAAGCTAAGTGACTCTGGCGACCCTGTCGACTGCATTATCTACGATGCATTCTTGGCTTGGTGTCTTGATGTGGCCAAGAAATGCGGACTGTTAGGAGCTACTTTTTTCACACAGTCATGCTCTGTTGGTAGCATTTACTATCATGCTCGACAAGGTCTCATCAAAGTTCCTCTTGAAGAGACTGAAATTTTGGTTCCCGGGTTGCCTCCACTTCAACCTCAGGATTTTCCATCCTTCTTGTATCGTTTCGGATCTTATCCTGCTGTATTGACCACGGTTTTGGATCAATTCTCCAATATTGAGAAAGCAGATTGGGTTCTTTGCAACACAATTTATGAACTGGAACCAGAGGTTGGATGTTTAAGAGATAAGTTGAATATGTTATTGATTAATTTCTGCCGTTTAAAGGCAGCACGTAGCATAAATAAAGTTTCCAGTTTACTGTCTTTCTCTTTTAACTGTTTGATAAAGTTCCCATTAAAACTCTACTCTACTTTTCTGTCTTGTTTATTGTATCAGCTCCTACTTTTAAACGTTTGCAGCCCCTGTTTATATGAGTATTTTTGGTTGTGCTAGCTCTGATTTATATTGAGTTATATAACTTAACATCATGTAGGTGGTGGATTGGATGGCGAAGCTATGGCCAGTAAGGACAATTGGACCAACCATACCTTCCATGTATTTGGACAAGAGACTCGAAGACGATGTGGACTATGGTTTCAGTATCTTCAAGCCAAACAACGATGCTTGCACCAAGTGGCTAGATGAAAAACCAGAAGGATCGGTAGTATATGTATCATTCGGGAGTATGGCGGTCTTAGACTCCGAGCAAATGGTAGAACTATGCTGGGCTCTAAAAGGAAGCAATTACTATTTCTTGTGGGTTGTAAGGTCCTCTGAGGAGGCCAAGCTCCCAACAGAATTTATCGCAGAGACAAAAGAGAAAGGATTGGTGGTGTCCTGGTGCCCACAATTAGAGATATTAGCTCACAAGGCCATAGCATGCTTTATCACACATTGTGGCTGGAACTCTACTTTGGAAGCTTTGTGCTTGGGAGTGCCAATGGTGGTGATGCCTCACTGGTCAGACCAGGGAACCAATGCCAAGTGCATCACAGATGTGTGGAAAGTGGGGCTTAAAGCTTCTCAAGAGAAAGGGATTGTTGAACAAGAAGCGATAAAGCGTTGTGTAAGGGAAGTAATGGAGTCGGAAGAGATGAAAGTAAACGCTAAGAAATGGAGTAAATTGGGCAGAGAAGCCATGTCTGAAGGTGGAAGCTCCGACAGAAACATCTCCGAGTTTGTGGATAGTTTGGTCCACCGAAGAAGCAGAGTTTCTGATACTAATGTTTGTGATAATGTTCTTCGCTGCAACAAACAAGGAGGCCAATAATTGAATGTGGCATCTTAGACAAAATCTTTGCCAATCACTGCTCTAAAGATGCTTTGGTTATTTATTTAAATTACAACGTCAAGTCATCTCTGGTATTCCTCTGTACTTTTACTATATTGTTTATCAATTATTAGCATCTTTAGGTATTGTCATCCATTCACTTTCACGTTTGTATGATGTTTAGACTTATGTTGTGAGTTGAGATATTGTTACACTGATTTTACCACTTCATCTGCAAACACATCTACCAAAAATGTAGTGTGTCATAATATTGTTTGTTTCTCTCCCTTTGAAATTCATTTTTTGGAACTTTTTTTAGGTTTCCATGTACGAATAACAAAGGCAAATGTTGCATAGAGAGATGTTGTGTACATATTGGCAACTTGTGATATATGATAGATGCATGAAAATAGCAATTATGACCAACTTAATTAGAAAGCATGTTTCAAAAATTTAAAATTCAACTTCCTTTTCTTATATAATTAAACCTTTAGTATATTGTACATGTAAATAATAATACATAGTCCTCCCAATGAAAATGTTTCTCAAGTTCCACCAATATAATGCAAAACCTTAAATTCCTCATAAAGTAGTTGAACAATATATGAGGAGAGAGCATTTTTTGCACAAGATACAATGAAAAATAATTTATACAGAATATTTATAACATAGAACAAAGTGTATTCATTTACCTTGGCAACAAAGCATAAAATATAGTGTATTTATTTACATTGACAACAAAACACAAAACATGTAATATATAATGTATTTATTTACATTCACAACAAAACACAAAACATAATATATTGATACACATTAGCAATAAAACAAAACTTAGTGTATTCATTTACACTAGCAACAAAACACAAAATATAGTCTATTTATTCAATAATGGATTGCTTGGTTGATGCACACTTGAAAGAAAAGGCTAAGGGTCAAAATTGATTATAGTTAAGGGATAAAAAATAGGATATGGTAAAATCAAAGAAAGGGCTCGAACAAAAGTGTAGTCTAGGTGCCTTTTTCATCTAAAGATATGGTCTCAACATGCATAATAAAAGCAAGTTCTAGAATTACCCAACAATGCATGATATTTACACAACATATAAAATAGAGTATAATGTGATGATAATAAATGCTCATAGGCTCAAAACCTCACAATTTAGGCTTATGTGTGAACAATCCTGAGCACTTTCACTTTCGTTCAAATGGACAGTCAAAATACTTATTCATAATGTAGTAGATAAAAATAAATCTAATCATGACTTCTTCCTTTCATATTCTAACCTAATTCAATAATTCACATCAACTCAAGATGTTTCAAAATAAGAATCTATCGATTAGAGATTTTTATAAAGAAGAGTCCATAAATAAAAATTAAGATATATTTGAATCACAATTAAATCCATATCAAAATCACTGCATTCCTTCCTCATATTTAAATATGTACATTGTCCCTAATGTATACAATAAAGAATTAAAAAAAGAATAAAATAGCAATAATCATGAAGAAAAGGTAAAGTGAACTGGTACTTCCGTAGTTTATAATCAAGAGTTTGTATTTATGGAGTAAATTTGATCCATTATCAGTCATCCTTAAAAAGGTAAAAAAGAACTAAAGCATTAAACAATAGTAAGAAAATAAAAACAACAGAAACTAACTATATCTATGAAAAATATAGGTTTAATATATTAACAATAACAAGAAAAAGAAAGAAAAAATAATATTAGTTTAGTAGGGCTAATCCCTTACCAAATATCAAGATAAAATAAAATAAAAATACATAAAAATAATAGCAATGATTAGCCTATCAATTTTTTTGAGAATCCCTAACAATTTGAGTAACCATATCAGACAATGAATCCAAAATCTGATCATTTATCTATTCTTACTATATCTCTATCTGAGGACCTATATAAAGGAGTGTTGGGCATTTAAGTATCAGCAAGTACTGTCTTCGTTGGAACTAAGTTGTCCTAGCCTGGGAGTTGTTAAAATGTACCCCTCACCCTTTTGCCTCTTCCTAGCTACTTCCTTTTCCAAACGTTGGTGATATGTGTTTGCCCTGTTTATCATCATTCATTGAAATACAAAATAAAAAATAACCAAAATAAAAGGGAATAGTTTATGTTAATCAAATCACGAGAACACAACACACCTTAATGCAATCCATAATTAATTAATCATAGAGTAATAACAAAACACAAATAAGTCAAATAAACCCTAATATATTTCGTAAAAAATGATGGCATTAACAAACCTAAACATCCAAGTTAATCATATTAAACTCTCACTTAATCTAAACACATCCTATTCAATTCAAAATTCCTAAAAAATTGCCTATATAACTTAATCAAAATAGTGAAAAAGCCTATAAAATGCAATCCATATAGCACCTAAATAATTCTACAATTGACAAGATGTTGAAACATTCAAAAGCCCCATAAGAATTCAATTTCAGATAAATTTATTGAAAAAACTTTAAAATCCTTAGCAAATTCTAATTCGACATGCAAAATTGCCTAAAGAAATTTAATTGAACTATCAAAACTCTTGTATTCACTATAGGTAATCCCAATCAACTCCACAAATCCCATATAATCAATTATCATGCCTATTTCACCCAAAAATCATTTAACAACTTGAAAATAATATAAATAATGATTAAAACATACCTTAATTTGTTGAAACTTCAAGAAAAGTAGGTTGAAGGGTTGATTTTCGCATAAGAGAAGTGGGGGCAGCATTACCCAAAGGAAGGAATGGTAAAGAAAGTAAAAAAAAGGTTTTTTTTTGGTGACTACATGTGATTTTTAACAAGTTTGATGCAATATAGGCATGTGATTGCCTTGTGTTACTCAATTTAGTGTTTAATTTTAACAAATATACATGTGTTGGGCTAAATATGGGCATGTTAAATATAATATGCTATAACAGGTTTAACACGGACTAGAATATGGGTGTGTATCTAAACCATGTTCTTAAAATAAAATGAAAAATTACATAGATGTGTTAGGACTCAACACAATCGTGTTGACATAAAATTAATTGAATTATCTAAAAATCTATATGGCCACTAATATGGGCGTGTTAGTAGGCATTTATCTTTCTACAAAATTTTAAAAATAAAGAAAGAAAGATTAAAGAAAAACACAGTCACCAATATAGGTGTGTTGGAGGCTCTATATCTTTCTATTTCTCAAATAACTTACTATATATATATATCACTTATAATGATTTTTCAACAACACGATCACCAACACGGATGTGTTGTTTCCCTTGTATCTTTTTGTAACTTTTGACACCTTTTCTCTAAATGGAATGTGTTTGTGTTTCTACTTTATATAGGAGCGTTGATGAATACGACCATTAATGTGGGTTTGTTAATAAGATTATACCTTTTTGTAACCTTTTAACTTAGCCAAATTTTTACTTGGCTTCACATGTATAAATTAAAAAACCTAAGGCATAAAAGACAAAAAAAAACACCTTAACCAAGAAAAACTTTTATACTAACCCACAATAACACCCATTAGGCTTTGGCTTGAATTTACATCCTACATGAAATTCAAATTGTTTCAAATGGATGTTTAAAGTTCTTTTTTAAATTACTTCTTTCAAAAGAATTTTTATTGATCAATCTCCCATTTTTAGAAGAAAATGATGCACCCATTCATGTCTATAAACTTTCCAAAGCTTTATATGCTTTAAAACAAACCCTTATAGCTTAGTATAATAGACTAAGTGCATTTTTTAAAAATAAAATGGATTCTCTAAAAGGCAATGTTGGCACTACATTTGTATTAAAATGCACAAGCATGATATTCTAATTGTTCAAATTTATGTTGATGATATTACTTTTGGTAATACTAATAAAAATATCTATAAGAATTTTCTAAGTGTATGAGTAGGTAGTTCGAGATAAGCATGATGGAAGAACTTAATTTCTTTCTTAAACTAAAAATCAAGCAAGGAAGGTATCTTTATAAATCAAACAAAGTATACTAAAGAACTACTCAAATGCTTCATAAAGGATCAAGCTAAACCATTAAGGACACCTATAAGCATTATAATAAATTGAACAAAGATGGAGAGGGTAAGCTAGTGGATGTAAAGCTCTATAGAGGTATAATTGGTAACGTACTTTGTCTTATCATAAGTAGACGCAATATCATGTTTAGTGTTTGTTTATAAGCTAGATTTCAATCAAATCTTAGAGAATCACATCTATTAACCACTAAATACATCCTTAGATAATTATGTGGAACCATTTCATTAAGAATTTGGTATGTTCTTTGACTTTATTGGTTATTTTGATGTAGATTTTGTTGGTAATCTTTTGGATAGAAATAGCATATGTAAAACTTGTCAATTCTGGGGAAATGCATTAGTTTCTTAAATTAGTAAGAAATAAAATTCAATTATTTTATCAACAATGGAAGTTGAATACGTAACAACTGATGGTTATGACACTCAAATTGCTTAGCCAACAATTTAAAATTTGTTGATTATATCTCACTAAGATACCAATCAAATGCGATAATACAAGTGTCATCTATCCTACAAAGAACCTTATTTAACATTATAGGACAAAGCATATAGAAATTAAATATCATTTTATTGAGATCATGTGCAAAATGGAGATGTAACGATAGAATTCGTCGATACACAACACCAACTAGTCAAAATTTTTACTAAAACTATGAGTGAGAATAAATTTTGCTCAATTAGAAGAGAATTAGGGATGATTGATGGAAATTCCCTTGGATAAACGAGTTTTTAATATTGTTATTGAGTTAATTTATGTTTCTTGCATGTGATTTAAGTCACTAGTCAACCAATTACATAGATTGGTTGACCAATATTCTCAAAACAACAAAGTTTATTTTCTCTCAGGAGTCTAGTTCTTATCTGGTCGCATAACAAGTCACCTAACTAGAAACACCGGTTAACCAATATTACTCAGTGGGAAACCAATATTCTTGACTCTTAACATATCCTTTCTTTCTCGATAGTTAGCAACAAATTTGGTCACATATACTAATCAGCCAAACACACTCAATGGTTGACCAATGTGAACCACTAGATGACTAATATCTTTAATAGGTTAAATCTAAGTGATTGCCAAATTATCGAGAGTTTACAAGCATGTTGGTTGCCAACTTTGATCTACCAATAAAAGACATAGGTTAACCAATATAAGCTATTAGTATACCAATATATTGTATTTCTTGAAACACATATAGTCCCCCTTTCTTCTTCATTATATCTATATTATAGTTTTTTTTCTCTCTTTCTCTCTCCCAACCCATCTCCAAATGTCCCATTGCCTTATTTACAATAACATTTAGCCTCCATATTTTATGCCAACCTCCTCTCTCCATAATGCCTTTATAGTGTCATTGACATCGATAGATGCTCCCTCTATAGTGCCAACCTCTTTAAGAGTTAACTATGCTTCTTCGGTGAGATTCAAGTGCCTTTCCCAACTCCAAATAATTGTTGTATACTCCAAAGTTCTGCCAATTGATCTCCATTCCTCCGTTCCTTCTATATTGTTAATGGTAAATCCTAATTTTCACTCATTTAGGAATTTTGCAATTTTGTCCTTTCATTGTTTAATCGATGATTCCATTAGTAACTAATCTCAATTGTTAACATGTTTATGCATGCTTATATATCCAATTTCATGCATCACACTTTCAATCAATTTAGCATCTATTGCCTCTTTTCATGTGTTTTCTTTGTAATTTTTAAAAATGGGAGGATCTTTAGTTCAATTTATAACTAATTTAAACTTTATTGACTCTAAATTAATTTACATTGTGCTTAATTTAATCTAAATTGCAATTTATAATGTTTATGTGTAAATTAATTGTGGGGATTTCCTTATTAGGCATTACTTTTCAAAATTAAAGGTTTGTTCTTTCAGTTGATGATTTATTTACACTTCTTTTACTAAAAATTTCCTTACATTATGCTTAATTTTTTCTAATTCAAAATTTTTGATCAATTTTTCTACTAAGTAATTGGTAATTTCTTCTTTATACATTACTTTTCAAAATTATATGTCCTCTTAATTCAATTGATGAGTGGTTGAAACCTTTTTGGTTATGAATTACCTTACACTATATTTAATTTTATCCAAATCAAATTGTTTAATTGTTTTACGTAAATGATAGTCGGAGATTTCTTATTTGTGCATCAATTCTCAAAATGAAAGATTTAGTTTATTCAATTGAACTTTGTTTACAAGTCTTTTAACTACAAATTAATTTGAATTGCATCTACTTTTGGTACAAGTCATCTTTTGATTATGTGCATCTTTTACTTATCTATATTATGCATGTTAGCTTTCTACTTTAAATTTGTAGTCTTAAGATTATGTTAGTATTATCTTCTCTATCTTGTAAGTGATTCTCCACATTTGGACTCTATTCTTTTTGCAAATACTTCCTTTTAATCTTGATCTTTTGCTTAATCGCATGCCTGGCCTTAATGATTTAGGTGGTCATCATGACAAATTTCATAACACATCACGAATACTAGTTAAGCTTCAAAATACATGTTACCACGCCTCTTATTCCAAGTTTTCAACGCTACTATAAGTGATGGTAAATTATAAACACACGGAGAGTACTTCCAACTCCATTGTTCCATCATATTTGGTAGCTATAACAATAAATATCCAAATCCTAAAATCAAGCCATAAACACAAGATCAAGATAGAGAGCTCTAAGAATAAATAAATACAAAAAGAAAAATAAAATAAATTAGAAAGAAAAATAATTTCTAGATTAAGAGTAATTAATTGTTCCTAATGTCCTAGTCCCTGATAACAAAACCAAAAACTTGGTGAACTCTTATGATGTTAATAAATGTATATATTCTTTTACTCTATATATTGTCCAAGCAAGTGTACCTAACATTCTATAGTAAAGGATATTGAGGACCAAGTTTTGATCCCACAAAGACTATGATTACTTTTATTAATCCTCTTTCTATTATCTAAATGGTAATTTAAATGATGGTGATTAATCAAATTTCAAATTAAAACAATAAACTAAGGAGAGGTCAACACATTTAATAAAATAAAATAGAAATTGAATTAAGAATCAACTAATAGAACAAAGGTATATGGAATTTGAATTGCCCTATGACCTCTTTTAGAATCATGACTTCACACATCAATTTAATCTAATGCTCATTGAACAGTAGGAATTCTTCAACTACGTTACAATATTTTTCAAAACTATTAACAATTAATTCTAGTTTAATTAATTGAAATCTCTTTCTAAATAAAATTCCTATAATTGCACTAATCAATTTATGGATTCACTATTAGGTTTGACCCTGATCTAAAAGATTTATATAAGCATATCTTTAGCTTTACAAGCAACTCTTTTCAATTATGCATCTATTTATACAAAATGTTTCTCAATCTCAATTGCATTAAATCACAAGTGAATCAACATACCGATAATATTAATACAAGAATAACAAAGAAGACATACCTAAATCTTACTGAAACTATAGAATAAATTAAATTAATATCATTACAGGGTCCATTTTAGGGTTCATCTAATCCAAATAGCGTTAATTCCTAATCATATCCAACATAATATCAAAGCTAAAGAGAAAAAAACCAAGGATAATATGATAAAATCCCTTTAACCTTCACAAGCTTCCCTTTAGATAGATGAAAATCTACTCCAAAAAGGGTTTCCTTAGTTGTTCTTCATACTTCCAACCGTCCTAGGATTTCCAATTGTATTTTTCGAGCCTCCTCTCTCCATTTAACTCTCAATTTTGGTTTTTAAAATTCAAAATTTTGATTCTAGGATCACATGAGTGTGTTAATGGTTGTGTATTTTAAGTAGACATGTAATGCCTTTCTAGAGCCAACATGTGTACCAATATGAGCATATATTGTTGAAACGGGTGTGTTCCTCATTCACAGGGGTGTATTTCACAAAAATCAACAAATATGTCTCCAAAATCTTTACTCTCGGTAATGTACTTCTCATGCACTCTATAACTCAAACAAATTAGCTCTCAATTGCTCCAAACTTATCTGAATTCATTCCTTTTGCTTCAAATATGTAAAGTAGATCCTCAGTCCAAAATATGAACAACTTAAGTACCATAAAAAATAAAAATTCTAATGTAATAAATTTCATGCAATTTGGTTAATTATTCTGGGAGTTATACCCAAAACATTAGAAACTGTTCAAAAACAGAGACAACAACTATAACTCAAATTCAAGCCAGAATTCAAAAATCTTATTGGCACAATAAAATTTTGGTTCCTTCATGAAATTTTAGAGTAATGTCTCTATTGTAATCTCCAATTACAATTATCTAATTTGGAGGTCCAAATGCCAAAATATGGACAAATTACAGAAATATGTTCAGTGGAACCTCTCCATTCAGCAAGGTACACATCCCAAATTAGCTAACTTCAGTCTTATCATGCAAGAGCAACACAAAAACACATCCAATTTAACCAAAACAATTCCATAAGCAAATGGTATACTTATTCTACCAATTCCCCTCACATCACATTCATAAATGCAAGCAACATATCAAAATTTTCATACATATTTCACATCTAAGTATGTATGTCTATGCCAAAACGAACAAATTACCCATTAACCCATATCTTTTACATTAAGTATCATTACGTCTCTTACTATACTTAGATGTACTTAATTCATTATGTTCATTTTTCATACACCCTAAACATGTTATAATACTTCCAGGGTATATGTTAGGGCCTTACACTTTCACATATTTTTATTCTTATTCTTAAAAGACCAAATCTTTAGCATACATACATTTTAATTTATTGAAAATATATTTTATGAAACCATATATATATGTAAATAGCTCAAAACTAACCAGCTATTAAGATAAATTAAAGCTAAATCCCAATTTTGTAACTATTTACACTAAAGGACTCTGCAAAGGATATTTATGTACATAGAAGCAATCATATTTCAAAGCTGTAAGGGATGTTTATGCATCCCCTAAACATAGTACATAGACACTTAAAATTATCAACCTTATCATATGAAGTGTTCTATATTATTAGATCACAAAGTTAACATTGCTAGAATGTTGGAACATTTAAATAAGAAGTCTTCTATTGACTTTTCAAAATAAAACTGTTAACATTAATTCATTGTGGAATGTCGACATGGTGACTAGTTTCCGATGGTAGAAATGAGCTCCACTGGGAGAAATGCGGAAAAATTCTCCCTAATTAAGAACAATTGATGTATAACAAATCTCATCATCAAACACTAATCACCCTTGCCTTCCATTGCTGATCTTCTTCTTCAACGTTTTTGGTATCATCCAAACTAACTCTCTTTCTTTATTATTTGTATCTCATTTTCTATTAGGAAGCTATTATAGAACATTTGATTGTATATACTATATGTTGTGTTAAGTTCTCCTGAATCTTCAAGAGAAAATAGATAGAAATAGAGGTGGTGGCGATATCTTGATGGTCTATACAGGATTGGGGAAAAAAGTTGTTTTGGAATAGTGGTCGATTGCAAAAATTATGTTTGTTCATTATGACAATGATGGAATTTATCAGTCGGGCATGTATGTGTTCAACTTTGGGTTCCTAATACCATTTGATTTAGCTTTAATTATTCTATACTATTTGCTCATTAGGTGAAATGCATGATTTGTGTGGTTCATCTAGTACCGTCATCCATACTGCATTTAGGAAATCGTTCATTGTATCTTTAGAAAATTTAGTTAAAGCAAAGAAGTTGTTGGAAGAAAGTTTCAATAAACCAAATCTTCAGGGAAGATCTTTAACTATTTCAGTTGATGGATTGGAACATGCAAAGAGCCTTATTGGGAATCCAGATATGGAGAACCCCTTTACATTTTCTACTGAATCTAATGTCATTTGGAATTTAAAAAAATAATTATTTTTTCCTTTTCAACGGAATATTAGATATGAAACTTTATTTATTATTTTAATTGTAAGAATTGTTAAACTTCTAATCAACATGTTGTAGTACTTATCATATATCATTATATTATATTATTTACCATATTTCAGTATTTATATGTATTATTGTTAACAAATATAAATTATTAAGAATAGTAGTCAACTTAAATTTATGATATTTTGATCTCATTAACATTAAATTTTAGGTATGATTATCTTTTTTTTATCCAAAAAATTTTACTTTTCAAAATTTAAATTACCTACCATGAGTTTTTCAACAATATGTTTAAAACTTTGAAAACATATTACAATTTTTAGATGTTCTGTCCTATTTTCATGAAATTTTTGTATAAACGGAGGTATAATGCTACGTACAACAGGCCTCATTAAAGAATCGTTTATATATAAATCCATAGATTTAAACAAATTTATAGAGTTTGAATACATTCGTTATTTAAACAAATTTATAAAGAAGGCAAATGAAAAAATATGAAAATCATATAAATCTTAATTATAATTAACCTTAGGATTATTATGTAGACTTGGCATTAAAAAATTATCTTTTAAATATTATTGTTTTTAATAATACTATTACACAAAAAATTCATTAAAATTTCCCTAAGAAATATATAAGATATAAAATATTTAACATCAACTTTAGACGATAGTTTCACAACTCGTCACCAAAATCACAACTTTTGCAGTGGTTTAGAGAATCATCGCCAAAGGTTCGACATTTGGTGACAAACTTTTTAACCTATCGCAAAATTTCACTTCGTTACAAAATGTATTCATTTAGTGACGATTTGAAAAAAAAATATTGCAAAAGATTGGAATTATAGTGACGAATTGGTAAATCATCGCTAATAGCTGACTTTTAGCGAAGATTTTTAATTCGTCACCAAAAAAGACATAAATCATAAGTCCCTGATTTTGTGATGCAAATGCAACTTATTCCAGTTGTGCTTGTCATGCCCCATATTGATCAAGAATTCGCAAGTTATTAACGTTGAATGCAGCTCTATATATTATGCCATTAAAGAAACGTCATTTTTGGCCTGATTAATCGAGATACTAGAAAATAGTGTGGAGTTTTGTTTTATCATACATACCATCGTGAGTTTTGATTTGCTTTATAATCGAATACTTGACAAGATTCCTGGCTGTTTAGGAGTTTTCACCTCATTTTTTATTTGTCAATCTGTTGAGTGCTAATTTTAAAACTATAGAGTGGTTTTGGGCTGTCCTATGAATAATTTTGTTTTTATCATTGAAAAGATTCCACCTCCAACAATTATTTACGATACAATAGTAGATCATATACGCTAATCATTAATTAAGTTAAGGCAACAAACTGGCAAAGTTGATTTCGTATGAAAAGAATCTTACCCTTCGCATGTATGGCTACAAATGGTCCAAGCGCATCTATCACACACGCGTAAACAATGATGTCTGGTCACATACCAAAGTTACAAAAGCCATGATAAAATTAATAACAACAATAAACCACAAGACAATAATTTCGTAGACGACAAAATGGTAATTACTTATCGACAATAAGCAACAGGAAATTAAACACCGGATTCCGACAAACAGATTTATCATCAGAGACAGCGTTTCGAGTGGACTAATAAACTATCCACAAATTCG
>JANIPM010000009.1:14256334-14272752 GCA_027478405.1 Erythroxylum cassinoides
TCTTACAAGATTTAAGTCAAGAGTTGGATGAAGTTAATGGTCGAATTTTGGGAAGAAAACCATCAGCGGTTTAGAAAGGTAATTATTTAGCTTTTTGCTTAAATGTCAATTCAAATAATTCTTGCATAATTGATTATGGGGCAACAGATCATATAATTAGGTCATCTAAATTGTTTTCTTTCTATAGTCCTTGTGTAAGAAATCAAAGAGTAAAAATAACTTATGGTTCCTTCTCAATAGTAGATGGAAAAGGATCAATTATTATATCCCCGTTCTTACACTCTATAGTGTTCTTTATCTTCCCAAACTGCCTTTAACTTGTTGTTTGTTACTAAAAATAACTATTGATTAAAATTGTCACGCTAAATTCTTTTTCATTTGATTGTCAACAAGATTTGAACACAGCGAAGATGATAGACAATGCTAAACAAATTGGAGGTCTCTATTTATTTGAAAATGGATATGACTCAAGTAGGCAATCTTAGAGGTGTCAATTCTATTTCAATACTTTGTGAGAGTAAAATTATGTCATGGCATTTTAGATTAGGACATTTAAGTTTCCATTATTTGAGACAATTTTTTCCAATTTTTTTATAAATAAAGATCCATCTTCATTTTAGTGTGAAATTTGTCAAATTGCCAAACATCAATGAACATGTTTCCTAGAACAATCTTACAAGGCTATCCATAGTGATATTTTGGGAACTTCAAAAATAAAACCAACAACTGAAAAAGATGGCTCATAACTTTCATTGATGACCATACTACAATTACTTTATTATTTTCACTTAATGAGAAATTAGATATTGAGAGCATGTTTCAAGAATTTTATAAAATGATCCAAACATAGGTTTAAACTAGAATTCAAGTTTTTAGAGGTGATAAGGAAAATAAGATTTTAAGGAATTTTTTTTTGTTAAAAAAGATATTGTTCATCAAAACTCATATACATCAGCCTACAACAAAATGGAATACCAGAAAGGAAGAATAAACATCTGCTAGTAATCACAAGACATTAAATGTTTTTAACTAATGGTTTTAAGTACTTATAGAGTGAGGGTATCCTAACAACTACATATTTGATCAATAGGATGCCTTCAAAAGTCCTAAAACTTCAAACACGTCTCTTAATTGTTTTAGTAAATAATTTTCTTCCTTTTGGTTATCAAATGATCTTCCACTTAAATTATTTTGGTGTATTGTATTTATTCATACTCATGACAATAATCAAGAAAACTTGATCATAGAGCATGAAAATGTATTTATTGGTTATCCTTCTACTAAAATAGGGTACACGTTCTTTGGTCAAATGTATAAAAAAAATTTATCTCCATATATGCCACTGTTTTTTGAAGATAAAACTTTTTTCCCTTACTAAATTTTCAAGGGGAACGTGTAGTGAAGATTAGTTTTTTAATATATATTCATAAGAAACATGAGACTATGGTAAAAACTGATAATGATGTAGATATTTTCTATAATCTTGATTCAAAAACTGATGATGTCTTAAATAATGAAAATAAGGATCCATCTTTAATGCGCTTATGTAGTCAATCTCGAGAAAAGAATGAAATGCATTCAAAGTAAGATGAACATCATTTTAAAGTAAAAGTTCTTCTAAGAAACTATCCTATACAACAGAAAAGTACGGACAATCTATAGTATGACCAAGAATCTAACCCCGAATTAAAATCCAGAGCCTATTCCTATTAAGTTAGTGTTTCCTAAACCAATATTTATTCCAGAGTTAATAAAACGTTCTATATAACCATTACTTTGAAGAAAGATTCTAGAACTTGTACTAAATATGTGTTGTATAACTAATTATACTACGAAATTCTGTCTCCATCATTTCAAGCATTTACTTCTAAGTTGTCTAGTGTTTCTATTCCTAAGAATAATAAGAGGATCTAAATATTCTTGAGTGGAAGGATGAATTCCTAAAGGAGATAAAAAGCTCTAAAGAAGAATAGAACATAGAAGAAAGTTGATCTTTTAAGAGGAAAAATACTAGCTAGATGTAATAGATCACGTAAAAGATATAAGGCTCACCTGATTGTTATGGGTTTCACTCAAACCTATGAAATTGATTATTAAAAAAAAATTCACATATTGTTAAATTAAATATTGTGAGAGTGTGGGTTTTTATTGTAGTTAATCTAGATTGGTCTCTATATTAGTTGGATGTCAAAAATATCTTCCTAAATAGAGATTTATAAGAAAAGGTATAAATAAAGGCTCCTATAGGATTTAAAAAGCTTTGAGAAAAAGATATGCAAGGTAAGAAAATATTTTATATGGGTGAAACAATTACCAAAGGCCTAGTTTAATAGATTCACAAGATTTTTGAACTCTAAAGATTTCTTATAAGGATAATCTAACCATACTCTGTTAATAAAAGCTTATGTAGAAATGAGGATTGCAAATCTGATTGTGTATGCAGACGACATTATCCTCACTAATGATGACTTTGAGAAAATGGAAAACCTAAAAAAGAATTTCTTAAACAATTTTGAAATAAAACACCTTAGGTTTCTTAAACCAGGCCTTTGGTATAAGAAGAGCATAGTAGTCACCTAATAAAAGTATATTTTGGATCTTCTAAAAGAAACTAGGATGAGTGAATATAAACCGTTAGATACTCCTATAGAATTTAACTTAAATCTTTGTGAAGTTAAGAAAGCAGTTCTATTAGATATAGGTCAACAACAATAGCTGGTGGAAAAGTTAATCTATTTATCCTTCACTAGACCAGATATTTCCTTTGTTGTCATAATGGTAAGCTAGTTTATGTATACTCCTTGTGAAGAACACTTAAACACAAAATATATAATTTTAAGATACTTAAAGTGAACTCTGAAGAAAAAATTATTCTTTAAGAAAGTGATTAGTGAAGAGTTGAAGTCTAAACTAATGCAGATTGGGCAAAATATCTCAGAGACAAAAGGTTTTCTTATGTGTATTGTACTTTTTATGGGGAAATCAAATAACCTAGAAGAGTGAAAAACAAAATGTAGTAGCCAAAAGTAGTGCGGTGGCAAAATATAGGGTAATGACTTAAAGAACTTGTAAAATAATATGGCCTAAAAGAGTAATGACATAACTTAAGAAACTAGTGAAGCACCCAATAAAAATTGTTTTTGATAAAAAAAGCAACAATTAGTATCATCAATAATCCATTTCAACATAATTGGACAAAATATGTGGTAATTGACAGTTATAAAAATAAAAGAGAAACTTGAAAGTGGACTCATTTGCATACCACGTATGCCTACAATCCAAGTTGATGATATCTTCACCAAAGGGTTTTTAAGGTAGAATTTAATCTTTGTAAGCAAACTAGATATGATCAATATCTACACACTACGTATTGAGATTTTGGAGATAATTAGTTGATATTCTATAAATTAGTGACTAAATTAATGAGATTTTATTATTTAGAGAATGATTATATTTTCTTTGATTTAAAGAAGTGAATATCGTAATAGTAGGAAAACAAAGAGCATAGGGATAGATAAAAATCAAAAGAAATCTGATTATTGTATTAATGATATATTCCTTTACAGAGAAGAAGAACCTGAACTAGGATAAGCCCCAATCCTCCTTACTCAAGATATAATGTCCCCTGAGGTACAATAAACTAATAAACTCGACAAATGGTGCTCTTACACTTGGAAACCATGTTAACGATATGTAAAGAAAATAATAGAACAATACATGTGAATTAGAAATGACCACGAAACACACTTTGCATGCCTTTAATAAAACGTTGTGTTTGGAACTTTCTGCAACAATACCTCATCTTTTAGAACATCTTTGTCCTCAATGATGACTTATAATGTTGATGGTGGCTATAAAATCTGGAAACTGTAGAGCAAACTTATGATATTCAACCCACGAAGCATCCTCTAGAGAAACATGAGCCCATTTAATCAACACTTCTTTGATAGCATGTCCCTTCTTTTTGACCATTTTGCTGTCTAAGATAGCTTCCGATTAGAGGGCCATTATTCCATGTTCATCCATGATAGGCAAAATAGAAGACATTGTTTTTGTGCCGTGGTGTCGTTTCAGAAGCAACTCATGGAAAACATCATGCATTTTGGATCCAGGAGGTACATCTAACTTGTATATGACATCTTTTACTTTTTTCAATGACTTCAAAAGGGCCATAATAATTGGTAGAAAATTTGTGAAACGTTCAATTAGGTATGGTCAATTGGCGATAAGGTTGCATCTTGAGGTATACATTGTCTCCAACTTGAAAAGTACATTCCACTTGTTTTGTATCTGTTTGTTTCTTCATGCAAACTTGAGCATTAACTAAGTTTCTCCTTAATATGGCTAAGATTTGCTCACTTGTTCAAAGCTCTCTATCCACCAAGTCTATAATAGAGGTTCCTGTCAAGCAAGGGTCACCACTGCTAAGAGAGTAACCATACAAAGCCAAGAATGCTATCATCCCAATGGCTAAATGATACTTTGTATTGTATCAGTATTTTATGAGAGACAACCAATTTGTCCACTTCCTAGAGTCTCCCCTATTACACATATTAAAAAACAATCTAAAACTTTGTTAATAGCCTCTATTTGGGCATCCATTTGCGGATGGTAAGTAGTGGATTTAAGGAGTTTAATGCCTTGCACTGAGAATAGTTCATCCCAAAATAAGGACATGAAGATTGGGTCATGATGAAAGATGATGGTGTGGGGCCAACCATGGAGACGGACAACCATACCCATAAATTTCTTAGCAACCAAAGTTGCTGTGATTGGTCCCTTTAGAGAAGTAAGGTCAGCACATTTCGTGAACCGATTAACCACAACAAGAATAATGCTTTTTCAATTAGAACAAGGTAATCCCATAACAAAAATAAGTGAAATATCTTGCCATGCACCCTATGGAATCGATAATTATTGCAAAGGTCCATAATATTTAGTTAATTTTAGCTTGTTGCTTTGACAAATAGCACATTGCTTCATATAAACCTTAACATCATGTTGCATTCCCTTCCAGTAAAAAAGATTCATGCAGCCTTTGATAAGTAGTATCATGCCCTGAATGACCTCCCTAGGGTGAATTGTGGTATACATCCATCATTTGCTGTTTAAGCATCTTGTCATCACCAATTACAAGTTTTCCATTGTGTTTGAGTATATTATTATCCCATGAGTACTTAGATGAGTCATAAGGATTGGCTTGTGATCATTGGATAGTCTATTACAACTTAGGGTCTAATTGCCAGCTAGCCTTCATGTGATCCAACAAAGATAAGTTGACCACCAATAATGTAGAAAGTGAAGATGATGGAGTTTGCGAGATAGGGCGTTAGCCCTTTTATTTCAAAGCCCTTCTTATACTGAATAAAGAATTGATAACCCATTTCTCAACCCCTAGTTTTTCATCTCGGTAGTTGTAGGTTGCTCCAGAAAATATTTAAGAGACTTTTGGTCCGTGAAAATGATGAATTTGCATCCAAGTAAAAATGAGCTCCATCGTTTTATAGCACATACCAAGGCAAGTAATTCCTTTTCATAAACACACAATGCATGGTAATGTGGTCCCATAGTTTTACTATAATATGTAGTCAAATGATGATTTTGCTAAGCACATCACCAATACTTGAGCTAGAAGCATCCACCTCTAACATGAATACCTTTTTAATGTTTGGTAAACAAATTATAAACACTTAATTCAACGCTAGGTTGAGATTTTCAAAAGTTATATGGGCAATGACATCCCATTAAAAGGCATCTTTCTTCAGCAATTAAGTGAGGGGAACAACTATTTTGCCAAAATTATTAATAAATCTGCAATAGTATCTTACAAGGCTAAGGAACCCACAGAGCAATTTCACGTTTGTGGGAATTGACCAATTGAGGACATCATTGACCTTTATGTCATCCATAGACACACCCTCCTTAAAAATAACGTGGCTCAAGTAGTCAATGTGATTCTTGCCAAAGCTACATTTGTCCTCGTTGACAAAAAACCTGTATTATTTCAACTTATAAAAAACATTATGTAAGTGTTGTAAATGACTTTCCTATATCTTACTACAAACTAAAATATTATTGAAAAATACTAACATATACTATTGCAAGAAGGGTTGAAAAATAGAGTTCATTGTTGCTTGAAAAGTTATAGGTGCATTGGTTAGACCGAATGACATCACAAGCCACCCATAATGACCTGAATGTGTTTTAAAAGAAATTTTTGGGATGTCCTCAACAACCATCTATATTTGATGGTATCTTAACTTAAGAACAATCTCAGAGAAGAAAGTTGTGGTTTGTAGCTCATCAAGCAATTCTTCAATCAATGGCATGAGAAATTTGTCTTTGACGGTAATTGCAATGAGTTTGCAGTAATCAACACAAAATCTCCATATGCCATTTTCTTTTTGACTAGCACAGTAGGAGTTGCAAAGGGACTAGTGCTTTCTCGGTTTAATCCAGCTTGCACCAATTCATCTACCAAATTTTCAATGACTCCTTTTTGCATGTGAGGATATCTGTAGGGGCTAAAATTAACAAGTGAGGATCCTTCGACATAGGTATTTTATGATCTTGTGGCCTAGAGGTTGGTATTTTATGTGGCCCTTAACAAACTGTTATGAACTCTTAGTAACTCCAGTTGATCATGTTGTTCCTTGGTTAATGAGTTCTGATCCACCTTTTGGTCATCTCATTTTTTCCTTCAGTTATAAAGCAAAAGACCTTATGATAGTGTTATAAGACCAATCTTGAGCACCCAACATCTCCAATTCACCCCCTATTCCTTAGAAATGAACTCTCTTTACCATGTGTATGAACTTCATAGAAAGCTTTTCATAATCCCATTCTATAGGTCCCAACAACCTTAACCAATGCATACCTAAAATGGTGTAGTGATTAGCGAATGATTGTATTTGGAAATTTGTGTGAAATACAACATTTCCACGTGTCCATTTTAGGTTCTCATAGCAAGAGTTAACGTCCACTGGCCACTGTTTCCTTATTAGCCACTATAACCCTACATCTCTTAGCCACCTGACTTTTTAGAACCAACGCTTTCATCAACTTAGTGCTCAAACATTATGCAAACTACCTCTATCTATAAGGAAATACATTGGCTGTCTCTTGATAAGATCCCTCACCCTCATCGTGTAGTTACTGACTTCTCCCTATATAGCATTTAACGAGACATGAACTTCTTCTCTATTCTCCTCTCCATCTAATTCTACAAACTTGTAGTTTTACTTATCAGTCCCAACTTCTATGGTTCATTCAACATCTTCCTCCTCTACAACCTCCTCTACATTCAAAGCAAACAACTTAGCATTTTTGCATTTGTGGTTGTAGGTATATTTGTCCCCACATGGGATATAAAGCCTTTTCAATCTTCTTTCAGCTACGATAGTCTGAACTACAAGCTTGTGTTTATGTTTTGTTATTTATGTAGGGGTATGTATACGAATTCATTTGTGAAAGAGTTTATGTTTAAGTTGGTTGAAGTTGAGTGTGAGTTTAATTGTGATGTTGGGTTTGATGGGTTAGAATAAGAGTTAAAATGGACTAATTATTGGTTCTGATATAAGGTTTTTGTAGGGTAACTTTTTTGGTTGAATATGTTTTGACTTGGGAAAAAGGTTTTTGGATTATGGTATTGGTTACCATTTGAGGAGTATTTAATGTTTGGAAAATACTTGGATTGGTTGTGGATATTGGTGGGTAGGTGGTTCCTTGTAACTCTGTGAGAATACCCTCTTGCCATCTAGCAAGCATCATAACTTTATTGACTGTTTTAGGTTTGTGTATTCAAACAACTTTTTCCAGATTTCCCTTTAATCCACCTAAAAAAGAACTTGGTACTACAGAGCTATCTAAGTTAACTCTAACACTTAGTTCATCAAAAATTTCCATGTATTCTTCGACACCACCAAATTGCTTTAGGTGTATTTGTTTAGCAATGAGGTCATCAAATAGAGCTCATCAAATCTATAGCCCGGATCAGTGACTAACTTCATCTAGGTAAGGGGTACATTACCTTGATTTTTGAGGTATGATTATTGCTAGGAAAATGCCTTTCTTTCGAAATGTAGCAAGATGAGTTTCACGTTTTTCTCCTCCTGGACCTCCTTAAGAGTGAAGAATTCCTCGACCTTCCTTCTCCAAGTCATGAAATTTGAACCATTGAAGCTAGGGAATGTCACCTTTATGATTTGATTTTCTATTCCAGCTCCATGATTATGTTCTAAATTCTTCCCCACTCTTTGGTTGTTACTTTCTCCTTCTTTAACTCTCTTGCCTTGGTTGATAGCTTTCAATACCTCCTGAAACTTAGCATTTATTTCCATCGATAGTTTCTCCAGCTTCTCAGCTCTCTTATCCAACCTCTTAGTCATCTCCTTCTTTATAAAGTTTAGTATGGTTTGAAGCTCTGAAGTGGTCACCATCACAACTTGTTCTGATACCAAAATGTAATAGTAGGAATTTAAAGAGTGTAGGGACGGATAAAAATTAGAAGAAATATAATTGTTGTATTGATGATATATTCCTTTACAAAGAAGAAGAACCTAAACCAGGATACCTCCCAATTCTCCTTACCCAAGATATAATGTGCCCTAAGACACAATAACCTAACATACTCGACAAATGGTGCTCTTACACTTGGCAACCATGCTAATGATACATAAAGAAAATAACATAACATATATGTGAATTAGAAACGACTACGAAACACAATATGCATATCTTTAATAAAATTTTATGTTTGGAACTCTCTGTAAAAAGAGGATAATACTTTTTTTATATATCTCATATAGTGAGTATTCATAAAAAGATTTTAAAAAATAGTTTTCTATCTTTCTTCAATTTGAATCTAAAATATGTAAGGAATGAGAGAACTTTCATAACAATTTGCAAATATTTGTATTTGTGTGCTAGTGAGAGAAATCTAAGCTAAAAAGCGAATATGAATTAGAGCATCCTAAAAAAAGATGTCATGATTGCTTATCCAAATATGGAAACACAACTTATTTCTGGTTGATAATTAGTTATCTTATGGCCTGTTACACGATCTGTTAGGCATGAAGAGTCTTAGAACAACCTTACATTCAATGATAACTGTGGCACTAGCTTTAGGCAATAGGAATATATTCTATCACCATCAGTTCCCACTTCCATCTACTTTGCGCTACTCCAAACCAATCTACATGAAGGAGAGGATAGATATATCTACTAGCTATCTAAGAATGGGATCTTCTCTAGGTTGTTGTGAATTACTTCAAAGGCAATGTAGCTTTCTTCCATGGACTAAAGTGATCTGGGTAAAACACTCTCACCTCAGGGCTATATTTAATCTGTGGATGGCTATAAAACTACCCCTTCTTGTTAACTAAAGGTTTATTATTAATTTTTTTATGATAACTCCACAATATTTCAAAATTCAAATTGGATTTGTTTGCCGATATAGGTAACGATATAATTCTTAAAAGAAAATGATATCATAGGATAAATGTTATCTTTCTTACAGGAACCTTCTTAATGAACTTACCTTACTAGAAATGATCCCATAATATCCGGAAGGATCTTGTTAATCATATAATTTGAACAATTAGCTCTGATATTTTGTCAAAACTTTTCTCTTAACATTTGAATATTGGAAGATTCTAATAGAGATAATATCAAAGATTCATTAGATACAAAGTCAACTTATAATATAAACGAAGCAATGACTAGTGAAAGACAATGTCTACTTAAGGAAGAGCCACTGCACTTGCAAACTAGTTAGATTTTTGAAATACTTTAGCATTATCAATATTCTTGAAAGACATATCAATTTCAAACACCTTGTGTGCCTTAGAAATTAACATCACTCTATTTGAGAGAGATTGTTATTCCTTGAAAGCTTATATTAAATAAACTCTATATTCATTTTTTTAAAGAGCTTATTGAGGATTGTTAAACTCTATAAGTGTGGAGGGTTAAAGAACCTTGAAAAATATGTACTTGTGAGCTTGGTGAGGCCCATCAAAATTTAGTAGTTTGAGTTTTTATAGTAAAATATTCAAGTTGGATACTTAGAGTATGGATGTAGGTTTCGTTATAAGTTGAACCAGTATAAATTGGCTGTCTTTCTTTTGCTCTTCTTAACTTTCAAATTTCTTCATTATATTGTTTGTGTTTTCAATTTGCAAAAAGGCTCCTTCTATTTTATAATAGGCTTCTTTCGTTTTAATATCGTAAGAGATTCCTTTCTTTTTTAAAACGATTAATAGGCTCCTTTTGTTTTGAAAGTTAATAGACTCCTTTCATTTTTAAATGATTAACAGGCTCCTTTCATTTTGAAAGTTAATAGGCTACTTTCATTTTTTAAACGATTAACGAACTCCTTTTGCTTTGAACATTAACAAACTCCTTTTATTTTTTTAAACAATTAACAGGCTCTTTTCATTTTAAATGTTAACAGGATCCTTTCAAAAGTTAATTGGCCCTTTTTATCTATATGCTCATTTTGTTTAGCATGCTCTTATCGAATTAATAGTACCTTGCAATTCTTTTACACACAATCTGGCCCTCTCTTACGTGTATTTGCTTTATCATTTGATATCAAAGTGAGGTTTCACATTTATTGTGTTTTACAACACATGATAGATCATGACAAACAATTTGAGAAGCTTTAAAGGACAATCCATCTCAAAGCCTCCTTATTTCAATGGAAACAACTATTCTTATTGAAAAGAGAGAAGAGAGAATGATTATTTATCTTTAATTTGTAGATATCAAAATTTGTCAAGCTATCAAAGTTGGAGTCACGCCTCCTGCTACTGATGAAGTTTAAGTGTGGACTAATGCTAATAAAAGAAATGCACAGTTGAATGCTAAAGTAAGACATTATCTTATTTGTGCACTATCTCCTTAAGAGTACGAAAAGATATCCTACTATTCTATAGCAAAGGAAATTTGAGAAAAACTTCAAGTTACTTTTTGAAGGAACAAATAAGGTAAAGAAACATAGAATAAGTCTTTTAGTACATCAAATCGAAACTATTTGCATGAAATAGGGAGAAACTATAGATGAATTCTTCAGATATTTTAACAATATCATCAGAGCCTTAAAGAACTTAGGAAAGGTATATCTTAATGATGAACATGTAACAAAGATTCTAAGGTCACTGCTTAAAAATGGAGACCTAAGGTGACAATTCTAGAAATTGCAAAGGATCTTGACACTATTTCACTCGACTAGTTAAAAGGAAACTTGACGATCCATGAAGCTGAGCTTAGGTGAGATGAAGGATCTTCACATAAAAGAGGAATGGCTCTAAAAGCAGCTGATGAATCAAATCCATCAAACGGTGATGAAAGCGACATTGAGTTGTAAATAGATGGAGATGACGAATTCAATTTTATGGTTAGAAAAAATGCCCACTTCCACAAAAAGAAGCTAATGCATAAAAGAGAAAGAAACAAGAAAACTGGAAATAACATATTCCTATATAAAGGCAGTAGCAATTTATAAAATAATAAAATCATATGCTATCATTGCAAAAAGCCTAGATATATAAGACCTAAATGTCCTCTTATTTAAAAGGATAAAATGGAGAACAGAAAACCTAAAAAGCAGGTTATGACTACAACTTAGTCAGATGAGGATTTTGAAAAATTTGAAAAAGAAGAGCCTGAAGAAGTCAACAATGTTTGCTTTATGGATGAGTCTGGAGATGATGAGGTATATTATTCTGGATGTGATGTTGAAATTGATGAATTAAGAGATGCATATCATGAACTATATGATCAATATAAAACGTTAATAATGCAATATTTCAAAAAGGTTAAGAAGTCTAAAAATAATGATGCTTCCTTAAGGAATACGGTTAAATCATTAGAATTTGAGAATAAGAATTTATTGTCTAAAATTATGTCTCTTGAAAATGACAATAAGCGAAAGGTCTTTGAAAAGGAATTCTTGGAACAAATGGTAAGTTAGTTAGAGAGTGCATTGCTTGAAAATGAATATGTAAAAGAATTAGAAGAAAAAGTTGCTATTATAGAACTTGAGAGAAAATTTTGATGAAAAAATCAATTTTCTAGAAAAAGATCTTGCTAATTTTGTTGATGGAAGGAACAATCTTAATGCATTACTTGGGAATGGAAAAGGTGTTTTTAATAAGACTAGAATAGAATATAATGAAAATAATAATATTAGGCCATACAAAAACTTCTTTGTTAAATCCAGCATTAGCAATAGCCAAAACAGGAGGAACCTGATAAGTGGAAAAAACTATAGTAACTCTCGTTCATTTGTATGATTAGGGACCAAAAGCTACTAACCTAAAAGGAACAAGAAAATTTTGGTTATCTAAAATAAGATAGCACATTCTGCATATATGCTTTAGAACGTAGACAAGAGAAAATCAATAGATAGTTGATAATGGTTGTTCAAGACACATGATAGGTAAAATATCACATTTCAATTATTTTGAAAGGAAAGATGGAGGTAATGTTGTTTTTGGTAACAAAAACAAAGCAAAGGTAACTAGAATTGGTAAAATTGGTCACTCTAATTTTGTTTCTATTGATAATGTTCTCTATATTGATAGATTGAAACATAACTTATTAAGTGTAAGTCACTTATGTGATAAGGGTTATAGAGTTACCTTCTATGCATCCCATTGTGAAATAATTGATAGTCTTAATGACAATATTGTATTTTTTGGTCCTAGAAATCAGAACATATAATGTGCTCAATTGGAAGATATGTCTTCACAAAATGTTAAGTGTTTTATTTCATTAAAAAAGGATTCATTTATCTAGCATAGAACATTTGGGCATCCTAGCATGAACATCTTATCAAAATTATCCAAAAATGAGTTAGTGAGAGGACTACCTAACCTGAAGTTCGAGAGTAATCAAGTTTGCGAAGCTTGTTTAAAAGGAAAACAAATTAGAAGCAGCTTCCCTCGTAAAAATATTGTTTCTACTAATCGGCCGCTTGAACTCTTATTTATGGATTTATTTGTTCCTATTAGGATTCAAAGTTTTGGTGGTAAACATTATGGCTTTGTTATAGTAGATGATTATTCTAGATTTACATGAGTTTATTTTCTATCAAATGAGGATGATACTTTTGAAGTTTTTGAAAAGTTTTGCAGAAAAATTGAGATTGAAAAAAGGTACTGCATTACATCAATTAGAAGCGATTATAGAGGAGGATTCGATACAAGAAAATTTGAAGATTTCTGTAATGAAAATGGTATATTTCATAATTTTTCTTGCCCAATGACTCCTAAAAAAATGGAGTTGATGAGAGAAAGAACATAACTCTTGTTGATATAGCTAGGACAATGCTATATGAAAGTAATCTACCTCATAGTTATTAGAAAGAAGTTGTATCGACTGTTTGTTACATACTTAACAGATAACTTATAAGACCTATTCTCAAAAAGACCCCCAATGAGTTGTGGAAAGGAAGAAAACCGAATATTGCTTACTTTTGAGCATTTGGTTACAAGTACTTCGTTCTAAATAATGGAAAAGACAACCTTGAAAAGTTTGATGTGAGATCAGATGAAGCTATTTTTTTAGGTTACAATACTGCTAGTAAAGGGTTTAGACTTTATAATAAAAGAACAAATAGGAAAGAAGAATCAATACATGTAGTATTTGATGAAGCACTACCCTTAACAATTGCAATTGATTTAGATGATGAAGAACATCCTTTAGTTCCTAAAAATACATCATAGACACAAACTACACCTACAGTTCCTTTGAAATTACAAGATTATGAAGGTCCTTCAAAAGCTAAGATGGAGTAAGCTCCTTCATCTCAGCAGGAACCTATGCAACGAAGAAAAACAAAAGAATGGAGAGGTTTAGATACATATTAGTACATTCTAGGAGATCCCTTGAAAGTGTAAAAACCATATCATCCTTCAAAAAAAATTATATTGCCCTCATCTAACAATTAGAACCTAAGACCATTGAAGAGGCTCTTTCTGATAAAATTAGGTTTTAGCTATGAAAGGCGAACTAAATCAGTTTGACAAGAACAAAGTTTGGAATCTATTACCTCGTTCATGAAACAAGTCAATCATTGGAACTTGTTGGGTATTTCGAAACAAACTTGATGAAAATGGTAAGGTGGTAAGAAACAAAGCTAGATTTGTAGCTTAAGGTTATAATCAACAGAAAGGTATTGATTTTGATGAGACTTATGCACTTATTGCTAGATTAGAATCAATTAGAATTTTACTTGATTTTGCATGCTATAGAAAATTTAAATTATTCCAAATGTACGTTAAAAATGCCTTCTTAAATGGAGATATTAATGAAGAAATGATTGTTCATCAACCTCTAGGTTTTGAAGATGAAAACCATCCTGATTACGTAATGAAGTGGACTAAAGCTTTGTATGGTCTAAAGCAGGCTCCTCGAGTATGGTATGACAAGTTAAGTAACTTTCAGCTTGAGAATAACTTCGAAAGAGGAAATATTTATTAAGAAAAGGAGAACAATTTACTCATAGTGCAACTATATATTGATGACATAATATTTGGTGTTACTAAGCAATCCTTCTGTTAAGAATTCTCAGCTTTAATACAAGGGGAGTTTGAAATGAACATGATAGGAAAACTATCCTTCTTCCTTAGATTGCAAATTAGGCAAATGGAAAAAGGAATCTTCATTAGTCAAGACAAATACACAAAGGAACTCATCAAGAAGTATCATTTTGAGAATGCCAAACTGATGGATACTTTTATATATTCTAGAACTAAACTTGAAAAGAATGAAGAAGGTAAAGCTACGAATGAGACAAACTATAGAGGAATGATTGGATCACTACTATATCTCATAAGTTCAAGACTAGATATTATGCTTAATATGTGTCTTTGCACATGCTTTCAATCAAATCCAAAAGAGAGCCACCTTCAAGCAATCAAGAGGATCTTTCACTATCTTCGTGGAACTATAGAATTTGGAATATGGTATCTAAAAATAATTATTTTAACATTGTTGGCTATTATGATGCAGATTATGCAGGTGATAAAGTTGGTATGAAAAACATAAGTAGTCACTTCTAATTTCCTAGAGGATGTCTAGTTTTTTGGTCTTACAAGAAACAAAATTACGCAATGCTTTCGACAACTGAAGCTGAATTTAGCAGCTACCCGCTGTTGCGCTCAAATCTTATGGATGAAATATCAAATCCAGGATTTTTCTCTAAACCTTGATCATATTCCTATACTATGTGACAATACAAGTTCCATAAAACTTTCTAAAGTTCCTATGCATCATTCTAGGACTGAACATATGGAAATCAAATATCATTTTCTTAGAGATCATGTTTTAGAAGGAACCATCAATCTTCTAAATGTTAAAACTAAAAATCAAGTAGCTGCTATCTAAGCCACTTTCTGAAGATAGGTTATGTTTGTTAAGAAAAGAGCTTGGTATGTGCAGATTCTCTAATATTAACTCCATATGAAGATTATTTGCTACTTCTTTTTATAGATATTAGTAGTGTAACACCCCACTACCATAGAGTATATACTTGAACATCCAGAGGACATTCAAGTACATATCCTATGACAATGTTATGTTAGAGCAAACGTAATCTTTTAATCCAAAATGTTCCTCTAGACAAATCTTAAGAACTTGGTCTCCTATCTCGTATCTGAAAATTTACGTAATTTTTGATGAGTTTTGAGAACTCAATGAGTTAACCATTATTAATGATCTCACCCATGTCAAATACACAATATCACACATTTCACATACATTCTTTTAGAACATGAATAATCTAAACAATCACATTATCATGGCACATCACTTTATCATCATAATTTCAAAAAAGATTTCATAATCATATATATATAAATGCAAATGCATATGAGACTCCAGATTCATTATTATTTATTGTGATCGAATGCCTTTCAGATACAGATACAGATATAGATTTTGGCCCATTGGGCTTAGTCAGAAATAGAAATCACGGAGCAAAGCTCTACGTGCAGAATTTTGAGGCTCTTTCAAACTGGCTACTTTGACATAATGCCTTTATCTGAACATGCATTTTATGAAATGGATCAAAAAATAGAATATGCCTTGTCTATCATGCACTTATAATTCACAAACAAAATCTTATATTCATCGAACCTCAGTTCGGCATTCAACATTCGTTGAGTATTCAGATATCATTCAGAATTCAAATGAAAATAGATATCATTCAAATTTCAGGTGCGAACAGAGCACGTCCAATACATTCTTGAATATCAAATTCCTCATACCATTAAAGATTGGAATTTATAAAAAAATCTCAAACAGTTCAATCATTAGAAGTTAAATAGAATAAATCAATCCTAGCACGATCATCTAGATTGGCTCACAGTATGCTCCAATTTATGCTATTGCCTAGATAGTCTGGCAATGTC
>JANIPM010000009.1:14294978-14312325 GCA_027478405.1 Erythroxylum cassinoides
GAGCGTGCTGGCAAGAGAAGCGATGGCTCACACGTCGGTCAGCTGGGTTGAATTTTGAGGATGACTTAGTATAGACTTTTGTATCAGTTTCCTTTTTGAGTTTTGTTTAGGTGACTGATAGACTTGTCTATTCTGATGTTGGACGATTGTAACAAGATTAATATTATGGTTTTTAAAATTAAGTGATTTCAATATTGTGGTTTTATTACTACGATGCCATGTGGATTTTAGTCAATTTTCTCGGTAGTGCACCTTTATCGTGGATTACGTGTCGGAACGGCCTGCGGGCGTCCCGATGTGTACCCTACGGTAAGGGGGCGCTACATATGATACTAAGCAGTATATTTGTTCGTAAAAGCTCAAGGCTATTAAATAGGAATTGAAGATGTTAAATTTAAGAAGAGGTCCAGAATTCCACAAAGGAGATAGAAATACCAAGAAACAAGCTTTCAGAAATTTAGAAATCTTTGGCGGCTAACCCTAATAATTATACATTAGCTATAGTTGAGAAGGAAGCCTGTAAGACCTATTTACAAATAGTGGATAATCAATAATCTGTATTGAAGGATTAAGGATGGGGACAGATGTACAAAATTTTTCTTCAATTCAATGTCAACTCGAAGAAATGTTAACAGAATCACATCCATAAAAACTGAAGCTAGTGAAATTGTATTTGGGCAAGATGGAATTGCAAAGGAAGCTAGGAATTTTTATCAAAATCTCTTAGGCACAGAAGGTCATTCTATAGGTAATGGAGTAGACAATTTGTTACAGCCAAGATTCCTAAACACGAAGTTTCATTGCTAATTAGACCTTCATGGATCAGGAAATAAAGAAGGTGGTTTTTAATATGAATGGCTCTAAGGCTCTAGGTCTAGATGGATTGAATGGGCTTTTCTTTCAAAAAAACTTGGAGTAGCATAGAGAGATTAGTTAAAGATGTTATGTAGGAGTTTTTCCAAAGTGGTGTCTTATTTAAGGAGCTTAATAAGACCTTTCTTTATTTAGTCCTTAAGAGTTCCAACTCAACCACTTGGAGTGATTTCAGACCTATATCATATACTAATTTCCTCTATAAGATCAGTGCCATGTTCTACATTTACTCGTCGGCGAGAATCAAGGTGCTTTTATGAGTAGTAGAAATATTAGGGATAATATCCTTTTATTGTAGAAGTTTTTGAAAGGGTACACTCAAAGCAAAAGTCCTCAAAACTATACTATTAAAGTGGATCTACAAAATCTCCTGCAAACCATGTCACATCTATGAGTTAATGCTCACGGATGTGACAAGAATGCTCACGGCCATGCAATTAACATGCCAAATTAAATGCATGGTCATGAGTTAATGCTCAAAGCCATGCAATTGGCCTTTTATTATGTATTTGTTTAATTGACTATTGGGTCACGAAAATTCCTATTGTATGCTAATAACTCATTTGAGACTACTAATAACTAATCTTATAATTATCAACCGATATTATTAAGGTTAAAGGTATTAAGATTGCTTTATCAATTTGTGAATTCCTATGTTAGTTTTGACCCTAATCTAGAGGATTTATGTTGGCCTACCTCTAGGTTTGCAAATAAATCATTTCAATTATGGTAGAACTATTCATAAACGGGATTCCTCAATCTATATGTTTGAAATCAGAATATATACTAATATTTCGGATCTATTAGAACATACATTAAATACATAATTGAATTACTATAGAACAATAAAAAATAATTGCATTAAATAAAAGAATCAAAACATGTTATAACACAAACTATAGTTCATCTCACTTAGACACTAAAGATGTTTAGTTACATATGATATAAAACCAAATCAAACATAAATAGAAAGAAAAACAAATAAAAAACAATGAATTCATTATTCTCAATCTCCTTTTATCTCCTATCAAATGTTCTTGCAAGGTAAAAGTTTGAAGATGTATTCTATCAGATCTATCGATGATTTCTTTGTGTTTTCCATGTCTTTGGATCAATATCACCCCTTTTGAATGATCCATATGTCTCTAAATTCCTTTGATATGCCCTCATGTTCAGTCCATATTCACTAACATATGGTGACATAGGCTTGTGTTTATCTCTGTATAGTAGTGATTAGTTACGTAAAAATTTCAAAAAGGTAGTTGTAGTAACTCAAAACTCAACAGAGTCCTTTGTTAACATTATGTTGGACAAAAAAAGGTTTCACAAGTTTAGAAGAGAGGCAATTGAAAACAACATGAGTTTTTTTACAGACAATTTTAGAGAGACTGAAACCAAGTTTAGAGACAAACAAAGCAATTATGAGTTGAGAATACCTATTGCAATTATGAATAAAATAATCGGGGAACAAAATAAGAAGATTAATCCTGATTCTTTAAAGACTTTTGACAAACAAGTCATGAGAACTTTATCTTCTTTCTTATGTTCTTTACTAATGATTGTTAATTTTCATTCTTTTATTAAGAACTAATTGGGATATAAATATATTAAACCTTAGAATGTATGTTTGAATTGATTTCTTTAGTTTAATGAAAAATTCTAATTTCTTGACATTTGTTCATGTTTTTATATTACGTTAGATTGAAGTAACAAACTTAATAGATTCAACATTTGGCTTCATATATAGGACTGAAATAGCGAATGAAGAAATTCTTATATATAACCTAGGTCATAAGATGAATAATGGGGGTTGCAAGAATCTTTGTTATTAGGATCCATAATCTTTTTGAGTTATGGTTAAACCAATTAAGAGAATTCGTAGATTATATTGATGCATTCTTACGAAGTTTTGATGTGAGAGAACTTTTAGTCAAATATGCTTAAGAATAAGGACTATATATGTTATAACCATGAGCATACAGTTGTAACTTTGGGGTTTTTATAAGTTTAAGAAACTAGAGTTGATCATTAGATTGAGATAAATTTAAGCTTAGTAAAGTTCTAGGGGATTCCTATTTAGATCTAGTTACATTCTTAGAATTGCTTTAGGACAATTTTCTAAATTGCTATTTCAATTTTTTCTATTATACTTTTTGAGCAATCATTCACTTATTTAGATTATATAATAGAAAGATAGTTATTACTAGTAGTCACAATCTCTTTGGGATCAACATTTAACTTATATAAGACTATACTATAAAAAATGATCGATAACTTACCTTTGTTATTTCTTTAGTTTTATTCTTTAAGTTTTATTTTATTCACTCATTTATATACTTCACATTAAAGTGCTAGCAACTAATCCCTGACACATTAACAACAAACCCCTCTTTTTGAAAAAATGAAGACTTGGTCTCTAAATAAAGATTTCAAGAATAAATATGTACTAATTTGGATTAATATCCACAATGTTTACTTGGAATAATTGAATACAATTGGCTTAAACTACTTAGTAAGTTTCTTAGGTAAACCCATGTGTTTAGGTAAAGCCATAACGTATATAAAGGGAATTAGATATGTAAAGGTTAATGTAGAGATTGAGATGGAACAATACTTAATCCTGTTATTAAGGCAAAAAAAGAAAATTTGGTTGAGGATTATATAGTTGTCTCTTACCAATGGAAGCCATCTTTAAGGCACCTAGGAAATAGATGGAGATCATTAAGTAAATCATTTGTAAAAGGATATTATTATAAACTAATAAGGATAGAATACCTTAATGTAATGGTTGAGATGAGCACCTATAATGTAAGAAAAACATGTAAGGATATGCCTCATAATTCTTTTATGAATGTAGGTACATATATTCAAAATAATGAAAACACCATGGGTTCTCCAATATGTTTTTAAAGTGATTTAGAGTTACAATATCATAATGGTACCTGTAGTTGATCCTTTCTCCAAAATACCAAGATGTTGGTGCTAAGGAAGGGCATTGGGATAAGTATGCTATAAATTTATCAAGCAAATCCACCTTAAAGAGTACTAATGAATTCCTTATAATAAATACTAAACCAATTGAGTCAAATTATCATAGGATGAAGTATAAGAGCATCGATGCCCTAATATAATCAGAAGAATATTTCTTAATAGTAAGTAAAAGAAAATCTAAAAAAAATAGGATTACAAATCATCAACAACACTTTAATGGCATAATAGTAATTTTTGACCATAAATGAATTGAAGTTATGCCTTTAAAATCCTCCTATCAGTTAGCCCATTTGAATATGAAGCTATTACCTAACCTATGTTTGGTATGCTTCACATTTATCTATATTGTAAGCCTATCTTTTCATATGAATTCTTTTTACAATGAGCTAAAAGCATTTTATAGGAATATAGATGCACCATGGATGTTATCTAGATATTTTATAAGTAGAAGATGGTTTAAAATGAAAAAGCTAAACAGAGTTTTGGTAAACCATGTTAGCTATCAAAATTCATTAAGAGTAAAGCCATCTTTAGAAATAATCTTATTTTAGATAATACCCCTATTAAGATCTATAACTTGTTCAAGGTAACTCATAGGAAAGCCCTATTTAGATTCAATAACCACTTAATCAATCTAGAGAGCTATGAAGAAGTTATGAAAAAAAAGGAATGGTAGCTAATATTCAAGGTTTTGAATCTACAAATGTATGAGAAAATTGTAGATGGTGAAAGAGGATCTAAAGAGACGAAATAAAAAGCAATTTATCAATATAAATTTAAATTTCAAGAATGCTAGAACCTCACTCTTCCAAAAACAAGAAGAGCTTTGTCAATCACTAGGAGATGCCTTTAAGCAATCTAAAGAAAGGCAAGATTTATCGAAATAAATTCAACCCTTAAATATTTATAACTCACTTTAAAAATAAAAATCAAGAATTTTCTACCTTAAAATGGAAACAGGAACTTTACTTTTTTTAAAATATATATACTTTCAAGGAGGAACAATAATAAAATTTCTTCTTTGATAAATAAGGATAGATAAGTGAAATGGTAACAACATGCGATAAAACTAATGGCACAAAGATACTTCTATAGTATGTATCCATCTCAGTTCTTTAATCTCGAAACAAATCAATAAAGAACATAATCATCTCCTAATTAGACCTTTCAACTCTTTAGACAATAAGAGGGTCCTTTATAAACTTAATCCTAATAAAGCCTAATGTCTAAATAGGTTGAATGCATACTCCTTCTAAGAGTCAAGAAGCTAAATTAAGACTAGTTTTTCCAATGTAGTTCTAGAATTCTTCATCATTGGAAAATGTTAAAGGAGTCTAATAAAACTTATATTTGTCTTATTCCTAATCCAACTAACATGAAAGATTTTTGGTCAATATCTTGTTATAATAAGATTGGAGTCATGGTTTTGGCTTATTATTGTGCTTCTCTTGATTAAAGGATAACTTTGTATGGATCCTTTTGGTTTCTTGTAAGTCAAGTTTCTGATTTGGATAGGAGATTGTAGACTGGAAAATCTCTAGATGTACATAATTCCTAGTCATTTATAAACTTTCTGATTTACTAAAAAAATCTTGCTATAATACAATATTTGATATCATTTTTAAGTTGTTGGCCTCAAAGATGAAATCTATATTTAGCTCAATCATAAATACAATATAATAATTTTTCATTCAAGGGATAAAATTTTAAGGATAATGTAAGTCTAGCTCAGTAGCTATTCAAACATTCTTATAGGAAATCATACATCAAAAGTTGTTATATGAAAACTAAGTTTCATAAAGCATTTGATTCAATCAATTAGGATTTTTTTACTTCATTCATTAGATTTCCTCCCATGATTTATAGAATAGAAAGAAGAATGGTGAGCTAACCTAATTGTTTAAAGGAGCTCATGGTCTAAGGCAAGGTGTAACTCACTTGGAAAGATGTCTCCTAAGCATAACAAGCCTTTAATATAGGGACCCTCCTCTCACTTACTTAAGAATACCAATCACCGTCAAGAAACCAACTTTTAGAGGTTGTCAAACTCAATTTGGCATAATCTATAAATGAGTTGGCAACTAGAGTAATATGAGTTTTTCCTATACTAGTAGGTTGTAGCTTTTAATCTATATCCTTAACAACTTGTATGTTTATGATCTTCACCTTTAATTCTTCTTAAAAATATAATTAATATTGTAGAAAGAATGATGAGGAATATGTTTGGGTGAAGTTTCACAAACATTAGTAGCAAAGATTAAATAGGGTGATGTTTTCTTACCAAAGAATGGGGGAGGTTTAGGAATAATCCTCATCAGATCCATGAATAATGTTATGACAACTACAATTGTCTAGGGAACTATTATTGACAAGGAATCTCTTTAAGTGTAATGGATTCATGCTTAAGATCTAAAAGGGAGAAACTTTAGGAAAGTGAAGTCAAATTCTGATTCGTCATAGACTATAACACACCTATTGAAGCTAGTGGATAATCAATATATAAGAAAAAAATACAAAATAGGGAATGGGAATAGTACATGACTCTGATATGACAGTTGGAATAAGTTGGGGTCTTTCCATAAAATTCATAAACTAAATAACCTAAAGCTCATGTTTTCTGACAATGAAAGGGTTATAGAATTGATCCAAGGAATAATTATTCTTAAAACATCAAAAGATTCTTAACTATACTATACAAGCTTCCAAGTTACAATCCTAATCTCAACTTGTATAATTATATTGTTTGGTTACGAAACACCTTTGGAAAGTTCATAAATAAATCTTGTCAAATGACCTTTAAAGTTATTTTTATTAGAATTTGCAATTTAGGCTAGTTTGATTCAAGCATAATCTTCTAAAATTCTCCTTTATACTTTGGTTGGTTATTAGGAATAGATTAAACACTCTGGATATGATAAAATGTTTTAATAGCTTAAACAAAACTTGTGGTTTATGTAACCAGCAACCTAAATATATTAGCCATTTGTTTTGTAGTGATAGTACCCATCTATAATTTGGCTACAAGTTTAGTATTTATGCAATGTTCAATGCCAAAATACTGAATGGCAAGTTATCATCAATTAAGTAACGTAACCTCACTAGCTCTACAAAGGAGACTATATGGCATTTAAGATAACTTTTTTTATATATTGTATGGAATATAAAAAGAAAGGAATACAAATATCTTTCAAAATTTAAAATTAACAGCTTAGGTTGTGTCTTAAGGTACTATCATATGGATAAGAGAAGTTATCTTGGCACATAAATTTCATTTTGATAGTATTTGTGTAATGGATATCTTGGCATATAAATTGCATTTTGATAATATTGATGTAATGGAAAATGTAGTATTAACAGAACTAAGTAACTAGCTAAATTGACCTACTCGTAGCTACTCACCTATTTGTAGAAAGCATACTTCTTTTATAGGCTCTACTTTAACTAGGTTATTCCTGCTGTATTATATGGTGTTATATAGTTTTCTAGTAATTTCTTATTCTTATAATTCAAGCCAGTTACTATAGTTACTAAGTACTATGAAGCTAAAGATATCCTTAATCTTTAGTTTCAACTTGTATTTGTACTCTATTTGAGTTCCTAATACATTCTTTTGAACTTTAAAAATCATAATAAGGACTAAAAACATACCAAATTGTTATAGGAGGAAACACGACAAGATCTTTAATTATCAAGGCTATTGTACCTCTCATTATAATGATCAAAAATAAGATTTTTTTTAAGTGATCAAATTACAGTTGTTGAATTTTTAACACAATCAAATTTGTAAAAAAAATAGGATTCCAAAAAATTATTAAAAATAAAAAACAAAATTTGTAATTGATAAGATCCTAAATAGATTTTTTTAGAAGATTTAATTAAGGACCTTGATTAGAGGACTCACTAACTATATCTCTTCTATAGTCCCTCTTGATTGATTTTTATTGCTCCATGCCATTGCTTTATGATATATGCTTAATTGATTATACATTTACTCCTTAACACTTAGTGATTAATGCTATAAAATGCTTAAGAAACTCATTTTGGTTTATATTTGGTTTTAGGTACAATTTGGAAGATTAAGAGCTAAAATGACTTAAACCATTCTCTTCATGTTCAAACTCATATGTCTTTACAAGAAGGAGATGGGTCAGGGTGAAGAAGAGACAAGAAAATGATAGAAAATGAACAATTTGCATGGCTTGCAAACTGCACGGTCTTGCATCTACTTTCACGTCCATGCACAATTTCGAAGAAGCATTATTTTGGTGATGCACGGTTGGATGCACAATCATGCATCTCTTCAAAAACCTATTTTTTTTTTCATATAATAGACATTTAAGTGGCCAAACCAAGGGTGAATCATTTTGGGAACAAGAGAAGGGGCAGAAACCTTACTCCTTGGGAATCTATAGAGGGCTAGTCTTCCGTCCTCTGGGTCGAAGGTAAAATCAAAACTGAGGATCGCATTTAAGTATCTCTTCATTATGTATTGTTTAATCTCTCTCTCACTAGGGATTGTTTATGTTATTCTTTGCTTATTAATTTGAGCATTTAGGTAAGGATGATCTAAATGCTTCTATTATATTGTTTTTATATAAACTCATTGCTATAATCTCAAATACAATACGTAATAGTTGTGTTTTGGATTCATTTGTGGCAATTAATGGTGTGCATTATTATGGATAACATAACATAGGTTAAATGACTCGAGCTTGTGTGGTAGTTGCCTAGATTAATCTATTTTCCTTATTCATAATGCAACTATCCTACTAAATTTATAAAACTTATTCTAGGTTGTTCAATATCTAGGTCTAGTTAAAGAGCTTATTTTGATTAAACATGACTAAGGGAAAATCAAGGTTAATAAAGATTATTGTTAATCTATGATTAATAGTTTTGAAAAGAGGTGTGAAAACAATAAGACAATGAAGCATGTTTATTTGTGTGTAAGTTGAGATTGAACCAAGAACCGAATTCCAAAATCATTCATTAATAATGGAGAGTTACATTCTTTCAACAATAAATAATAAGATGTAACACTATATATTAAAAATCTTTATGTTGTTGAAAGAATGTAACTCTCAATTGCTAACCTACTTTCCTCACTTTCATCATTGAATGGTGTACATGCAAGTTAGCCCACCAACTCTGTCATTCTTCTAATACTTTAAGTTTTCAACCTCATCCGCACTCCTAAACACCATCTTCTTCTTATCTACCTTCCCATAGCCTATTTTCTTCTTTTAATCGTTAGTCATTACCCAATAGAACTCCTTTATACATAAGATGATAAAAGTTTTGCAAAATTTCCCACCTAAGAGCTCTCCTCAGCCTGCCCAATTCTCACCATCTTTTACCATAAATTTGCATTCAAGTACCTCCAGTCAAGTTCTTTTAGTTATAGATCATGCAGAACTACAAAATTTAAACCCTTTTTTAAAAAAATAGGTTTAAGCTGATAGAGATTTCAAACTTGAAGCTAAAAATAAGTTTTATATCCTTTTAATAAATGTGCAGATCATCAGATTGTATCACCTCCTTTAGAAATATTCAAAGCTGCAGCATAGAGGTAGAGCTTAACGTTGATAGGATATTTCCTTGATAAAGGAGTATCCTTTCTAACGATCAAGTTTCCAATAAAACTTGAGTCACTTAGCAAGCTTTATTGGAAAGCCAATCTACATGGATTAAGCAACTATAAAGATAATGAGAATAACTTTCACTCGAATCTGTGTACAAGTCAAAGTGATGACGTCATAGAAGCTTATAATATTAAACCCCAAAAAAGATATGGTAGCCTACAGGAAGGGTCTTTAAGATAGGTAAATATTAAGAAATCTTTAATTTGAAGGTGAGAAAGGAGAAAAACAACAATATTGGCAATGTGGAAAGTAAAGCTGAGGGCCAAATCAATAAGAATGAAAAAGTAAAAGAAGCTTTGGAAGGTGACAGTCTTGAGCAACCATAAAAGTCACAATCTAAGGAAATAAAAGAAATCAGAGATCAAGACAACTTAATGTAAGCAAAAAAATTAACTTCTCAAGTCAAAGAATATAATGGTAAAAAATGCACTGAATTTATGGGAGGAAAGAATAGAGAAGCAAAAACATCTATAATAGAAGACACCAATATAGGATTTGAACCTATCTTTAGGAAAAAGTCTAACAACAAAGGAGAAACCTTCATACTTGGAGCCAAAAATATAAAGATCATAGCCTAGACTATTTGGAGTGATAATTTCCCCTCTAAAAATAACTTTACTCAAAGACTTCATTTTCCAAAATAACTTAGATATGGTTGACATATTGGAATCAAGAATAAAACATGGAAATTGCAATTTCCTCAATCTTTTCCCTATATATTGGAAAGAGATTACCAATCATTCAAATAATATGAATGGGAAAATCTTAATCTACTACGATAGTAACCTAACAAATGTTCACATTTTCTACATCATAATTTAAGTAATTCATATCAAAACCAAAAATAAATTCTCCAATAACTCCATATACATATCATTCATATAAGCTCTTAATAATGTATATTAGAGGTCACATCTATGGGCCAAACTCAAAGAGTTGGCATTAAGCATCCAAATACCATGGCTTTTGATTAGAGATTTTAACACCATTATATACTATGAGAAAACTGAAGGGGATAAGTCATTTACATAACCATTCTTAGAGATGAAATAATGCAAATTTGACATCCAAATTGCTGATCTACCTTGTGAAGGCAACTTCTTTACCTAGAACAATAATAAAAAGGGACACAAATTCATCTGGAAAAAGTTAGATTGCATTCTAACAAATTATAAGTGGTTTCAATCTTTTCCTAACTATAATAACCTACTTCACACCTTAAGTCTATCTGATTATTCACTAATCATTATTCAGGTTGAGTCTATAAGTTTTAAGAAGCCTTTCTAATTTAATATTTTTTTAATTAACCTGGTAAATTTTGATAAGGCTATATGGAAAGGATTCAATGTAAACACATTAAGAACAAAATAATTTGTGTATGCAAGGAAATTGTGAATAATCATATAAGAGATCAAATAAATGCATAAAGAGAACATTGGTAACATTCATCATCTACTTAGTAATACTAATATAGAACTCAATATAATTTAAGTGATCTATATAACAACCTTACATATCTAATGCTATAAGATCTTAAAAAGCAAGCTATCTTCAATCTATCAAAAGCTCTTAAATATGATCATTATTTAATGAAACAAAGATCAAAAGTAACATAGCTCAAAGGGGAAGATAAAAACTCTTCATTCTATCATAGAGTAGTCATGGATATGAAGAAATCAAATAAAATCATAATTGTGGAGAATAATAACTACAACCTGACCACTCAAAGGAAACTGTTAGAAGAAGTAGCTGAGCACTTCTCTAATTTCATAAGATCCCTATCTTGTGCCCATTCCTTTATTCCTTTACTTAAAGAAACTATCTAGGATTACTTATCTCCATAAGAAATTGAAACTCTTGTCAAACCAGTAACAATACAAGTAACTGAAGATGCTCTAAAATCTCTAAATTCATTCAAGGCACCCGGCCCTGATGGATTTAACGTCAACTTCTTCATTAAGACCTGGCCCCTTACCAAATACATAGTAGTATATGCCATTATGGAATTCTTCAAAAACAAAACATTGTTAAAAGAAATCAATATAACTTTTATTACTCTCATCCCAAAAGGAAATGAGCAGAAGAATTTTAGTGATTTTTTTCCAATTGCTTACTGCAATTTAATTTATAAAATGATTTCCAAAGTACTAGCAGAAATAATGAAGGAAGTCCTTTATAATCATATTGTTCAGCTATAAGGGGCCTACATTCCAAACAGAATAGTAGTAGATAAAGTCATTTTAATACAGGAGCTCTTAAGGATTTATTAAAGAAGGAAAGGAAGGAAGAACTATATGATTAAAGTTGATTTTGAGAAAGCTTATGACAATGTGGATTGGAGCATCATTGGTAATGTTTTAAGAGTTATGTAATTTCTAGAAAACTATGTAGCAGGGATTAAGTAATGCTTCTCCACTCTAACTTACATCAGGTTGATCAATAATAAACCTACAAAAACTATCAACACAAAAAGGATTAGGAAAGAGAATTACTTGTTTGCTTTAGTCATGGAAGTTTTCAATTGACTCCTAAAAAGAGTTGTAGTAAGAAGAAAATACTTCAGGTACCATTCTAAATGTAAGAAACTAGGCATAATCAATTTGAGCTATGCAGATGAGTTGATATTACTCTTTAAAGCTGACAACAATTATGTAGCAACACTTATAACTACATTAAAAATGTTTAGCAAGTTGTTTGACCTTGAAGCAAACTGTATAAAGAGTGGCATATATATATACACTAGTGCAGTGGATTAGTAACAATGGTTCCCTCATTGGTTTTAATATACACCATTGATTGATTTTTTCTAAGTTAGTCAATATTGTGATAGTCGCAAGTGCACCATATGGCTATAGCTAGTACCGACAAGTATGAGTCGATCCCATGAAGACAGTGATTACTAGTAATTACCTTTTTCCTATTATCTAGCCTATCCATTTTGGATTTTAATAAAACTAAATAAAACTAAAACAAGTAAAATAAAATAGGCAATGATATTGAACGCATAATTAAAATTTCACTTAGGAATTTACATATATTAATAATTAGTATCTAGGTTTTGAATCCCCCTAAACCTTTAATAGATTTATCTTTCATTACTAAATTGTTTTATTGATTTATTAGGTTGTGGAGATTCCAATGGTATGCTAATAGTTGACCTTGAGTCTACTAATAACTAATCCTAATGTTTTCAACCGAATTACTCAGGTTAAATTTTATAAGATTGCTTTATCGATTTGTGAATCCCTCTATTAGGTTTGACCTTAGTTTAGAAGATTTATGTCATCCTTTCTTTAGGGTTGCAATCAACTCCTTCCAATTACAGTAGATATATTCATCAATAGGATTTCTCAATCTCTATGTATGAAATCAAATTATGATTTAATATTCTTGGGTCTATTAGAACATAATAAAACACGTAATGAGAGCACAATATAACAATCAAACTAATTGCATTAATAAAAGAATCAAATCATATCAAAGTATTAACATAGGGTTCATTTAACCTAAATACTAACAAGATGTTTAGGTGCACATTATCAAACACGAAATAAAACATACACTGAAAGAAAAACAAAATGAAAACAATGGGCTCATAATTCTAAATCTCCTTGAATGTCTTTTATTGAATATTCTTACTATCTAGAGGTTTGATCTTATATTCCAATGGATCTTTCGATGAATTCCTTATGTTTTACACTTCTTTGGATCAAAATTTCCCTTTGAGAATGATCTCCACATCTGGATTTGCCTCCTAAATTCTCCTCCTCTTATTTTCCTCTTAAAGACATCTTTATATTAAATTCTAGTGTTTTTTTATGCATGATCTGATGCATGCCCATGCATCAAACTGTGCATAACCAAATTCTTTAGAAATCGCAAATCTGCACGACTTGGGATATGCGTGCTTCCCTTTTATGCATTGAATCTTCATTTTTTGCTGTGTTTTTGTCCAAATTCTTCTCTTTTAAGTTTGTGAAGACAATTATACTTTGTATGCACACTTGAAGCAAATTAAGTACCAAATATACAATCAAAATATAAAATATCAAGCAAAAATACACCAAATATGGGGTAAAAATATGATCAATATGCATCTATCAACCATCTTCCAATCACACACCTTGGTATTCCAATTTCATCCTTAAGAGCTTCCTATGGTGACTTTAAACTACTAATTGACAAAATACATGCCAAGATAGTAAGTTGGAGCGTAAAAACACTATCACTTACTAGCAGAGTCCAACTTACCTTATTTGTGCTTAATTCTATTAATGTTTAATGGGTAGCTCATATGGCATTTCCCCAACCAATCATTAAAGCAATTGACAAATCTCTTAGGAAATTTTTGTGGCTAGAATGCAAAGAAGAAGAAATTAAATCCATAATTAAATAGATAGAAGTATGTTTATCCAAGGATGAAGGAGGGCTAAATGTGATTCCACTCAAAATCTTGAACATAGTAATGCCTCACTAAAAGAATATGGAGATTGCTAAGTGATGAGCAATATATATGGACAAAACGGATACGTGAGCACTACATAAAAGGAAATAACTTCTGTCACTTCAAACTCATAAACTTTGCCTCTACAAAAATGAGGTTCATTATTAAAATTAGAGATAAGGTAAGGCTAGAGATTTAAAATCTGATATGAAATGGAAAAAGAACAATGTTTTAGAATGACAATTGGCATCAACCGATCTACTTGAAAACATAAATCACTTACTCCAATCAAATATGTGATAGGAATGATGCAATAGTAACAATGACCGTGGAGCAAAGGAAAGCAATACATAATGCATTACCATGTTCTGGCACTTGCATATTAATAAACAACTTCACTTTAAATTTTAGTAAAGAAGATATGATAATATGGAAACATTTAAGCTCTGATGGGTTTATAAATCTATCATACAGACAAATATTTCGAGGTACTATAGTAAAAGTTCACCAAGCTCAGATTGCATAAAGGAACAGGTGTTTGCATAATGCAAACACCTGTTCCTTCATACCTCTGCTATTTTATGAATAGCAATTAAAGGCAAGCTTCACTTCATTGACAGGTTGAACAAATACATGGAAATTCCAAATTGTTCTGTACTATATAAGAATGCAGAAGAAAATGAACCTCATCTATTTTTCCAATGTGATTTTACCAATAAATCGTGGAAATTGATCCTTAACATATGCAACTTAAATAATTCACCAATAGATAGTGGAATGGTGTTTATTAATGAACATAGCAATGAGCCAAGTAGATGGTGTTATTTCTTACCACTATCTTACTTAGTCGCCTTAATTTGGGATGAAAGAAATAAATGCATATTCCTTAGCACAAGCCAAAGCAAAGAGCATTTTGATAAGTAACTACTCAATAGGATCAAATTCCATATCAATTTGTTCAAAGACAAGTTCTAAAACTTGTCTCATATTGAAAATGGGTGGAATATATAAATTAGTAACAAATTATTTTGTCACATAATAGATTAGAATTCTCCATTAGTAAAGAACGTAAGAGCATGAGTGATCGGTAAAGTCTTACTAGTTCTATATGAGATTCTTGATCATCATAATTTTTTATGAGGAATTAAGATGGGGAGCTTCAACCCAATAGGAGCAATTTGGATATGGAAGTATTAACTCAAAATCAAGTCACATTGCAACCTATTGAAAGTTTACTTATGGTGTTAGACCCTAGTGGGAATAATTGGAAAATTCATAAATCTATTTAAGTTGAACATTTTTTTGACGCAGTGATCAAGGAATTATCCCTCAATGTTGTTATGAGATTGAAGAAGAAATTTATATGATGCTCCCATAAGAGGAGGATAAGACAAGGAATGTAACTGACACTCTTGCTGGTCCTACTAAAAAAGAATGGATGAAAGCAATGAAAGAAGAAATGACTTCTTCAAACTCCAATCAAGTATAGGACTTGGTTAACCTTCCTGAAGGGTAAAAAAAACTATTAGGAACAAGTGGATTCTCAAAATAAAATTAAAGGTTGATGGTAGTATTGAAAGATACAAGGCACACCTTATTACTAAGGGATATACACAATAAGATAGAATTAATCATAAGGAAAAAATTTCACCTATTATAAGGTTTGTTTCAATTTGCCTTATTCTAGCTATAGTAGTTGGTAAGATCTTGAATTACATCAAATGGATGTAAAGATTGCTTTTCTAAATAGAAAATTGAAAGAAGAAATCTATACAAAATAACTTGTAGGTTTCATTGAGACAGGGCAACAACATAAAGTGCGTTGGTTATTAAAATTTTATAATCTAAATTTGTCTTCAAGAAAATGGTGTATGTGTTTTCATAACGAGTTCTTTCATATAATTTTCATATGATTGATGAAGACCACTATGTATATATTAAGAGATATGAAGATAAAGCTGAAATTTTATCTTTATATATGGATTATATTTTGATTGCTAGTAACGATTGTGGGTTCATTAAGCAACCAATGACTAGTTATCATATGAATTTGAGAAGAAAGATATAAGTGAAGCTACATACATTCTTTGTTGGGCCCCGGTTCGTATTACGCATGTTTTTTTATTTTGAGGTTTAGATGGATTAATTCCTTTTAGTTAGAATTATTTGGGATTTTAGTGCTTAGTTAATGAATAAATTGAAGGGTTTTAGTCAAAATTAGAATTTTGATGAATTGCTATAATTAAAAAGCATAAAATGGTGTAGGGGTAATTTCAGAAATTTGTTTAGGTTTTTAAGGCTTAAGGCTTATGAAAGTGGGCTTTTAGCCCTTTTAAATATCATTTAAAATGAAAGAAAGAAAGGAAGATGTAGTGGCCGTATGAAATGAAGAAGAAACAATTTTCTTTACCTAAGTCTTTTAAAAGACTTACGAAAATGTCAAGGAAAGGAAGGGAATTATGAAACGACGTAGTTTTGAGCTTAGGTTATTAAGTTAGAAAGTTGTTCCTAAGGCATATCACCGAAATCACCATAGAGAGGAGACTTAAAAAATTTTATAAGAGAAAGAGAGGAGAGTAACTTCGGTTGAAGAAGAAGAAGAAGAAGAAGAGAAGTGAAGCTTTGTTGATTTCTTGCTTAGAAAGGAGGGTTTAAGAGTTTCTTTAAGAAGGAAGAGGAAAAGGAAGGATTAATCTTCCAATAGAAGCAAGAAGAGAAATTCGTGGGTTGTTTCCTAAGGTGAGAGATTTCGAAATTCTTTGATTAATTTAGATAGGTTTTGATGCTAATAGTTTAGTTAAGGTATGGGTAAGGTTAGGTAGGTTTTAATTCATGTTTCCCTTTCCTTAGAAATTCCAATTTTGCTATCTCTTATTCTTATGGAATCTTGATGCTTAATGAAGGTGAAGTGAGGCAAATTGAGGAAGAAGCAAGACCAATTGACCAATCTCAAAGCTAAAGGATTTAAGGTGGGTGATTTCTTAATAATTGAGTAAATAGGCCTATTAAAGTTTTTATAAAAAAATGCTAATTATGCTTTCCAATGAGTTAAGAGTTTCAAGTTAATTACTCTTTGTAACGATTCTAACTTGTATGAGGTGTCTTTTGTATGTAAGTTTATGTTGGACATGATTGTAAAATGATTTGTTAATTGAAAAAGTTTCGGATATGTGATTTCGACACTATGTGAAAATCAAGTGAAAGTAAATTTTTGTAAGGGCCATTTATGGCTAATGTGTATTGAATTATGTGAATTATGTGAAATGCATGTTTTATTTGGGTTTGTGGTGGTCCCATAAGAGTCAGGTGCACCTGTCTAACCATAGGCTTCTCCCGCCTGCCCGCTAGTGGCATTGGAGCTCCTCACGGACTCCCATAAGTTCACGGCTACACATGA
>JANIPM010000009.1:14320200-14330251 GCA_027478405.1 Erythroxylum cassinoides
ATACTAAAGACCCCAAATTTCATTGTAAGACAAAGCACATAGATACTAAGTATAATTATGTGAAAGATATAGTTGCACGAGGAAAAGTGAACATGAGATATATATCTACACGAGATACGATAGCAGACCCCAATGACAAAGCCAATTTCTAGAGATGTATACATTGGGCATGTAAAGTTATTAGGACTACGCAGATGTTGAAATGTACTAATAAACATTTCTCTGTGTATGTTCACTCAGTCTAATGTCATATGTTTGGATATAATGTATGATGAAAATTATACATTGTGTACCATTTGATTCATGAATATATGTGTTTATGTATAAATATATTTTTGGAAGAATCATAAGTATATGAGACAGATTATAGTTTGGCCTTCTCACACGGGAAATCACCTCTAGTATTTATGCTCGCTAGAGATGAGGCATGCTTACAGTTTATTATCTAGGTGATAATTGAGAGCGAGAAATTTAAACCATAAAAATACCCATGAGGGGTATTATGGTAAGTCTACTTTACATAACTAACAAAGGTAGTTAAGGTGTAGCATTTTAAAAAACAAAATATGTAAAAGACGTCTTCTGATGAGAAGAACAAAAAACCTTTCCGTAGAAAAAGAAAGGGCAATACAAGTGCTTTAATCGGTGGAACTACAATGGGAATCCAAGTATGTACTTCTTTGTTTATTATATGCATATACAAATGATTCTGTCTAACATGATCTTTGTGATTGTGTTTTATTTTGTTGATTATTTTCTAACACTTATTGATTAATGCTTTAAAATATTTAAGACGCTCACTTTAATTCATATTTGATTTTAGGTACAGTTTGAAAGTAAAAGAGCTAAAGTGAGTCGAAAGCATTATATTTAAGTCATTTTTCAGATATTCACAATCATTTGTCTTCGTAAAGCAAGAATAAGAAGGATTAGAGTAGAGAAGACAAGAAAATACATAAAACGAAGAGCATGAAGAGTGCATGTTGAAGAAACATGGCTCACGACCATGCATAAAATTGTCATGGCCGTAAGACATCTCTCATGCCTATGACAAAAGTTGCATGGGCCTAACACTTAACTGATGCCTATGCAAGGTGGCTTACGGCTTAGGTAGGCTAAACCAAGGTGTCCATAGTTAGATTCTTTCTATTTATTAAGCATCAACTTGTGTGATTTGGATATTAAGATGGTTTGGGCTATTTCCTCAACATACTGGTTTTCTGACCATTACCATCATAGACCCTGTACTCAGCTTAGGCTCTTTTTTAATCATTGCCTTGGAAGGAGGAAGAAAGACATTCTATAAGGAGATTTATGAATGGTTATTAGGGTTATGTTTGCTTAGCTAGACAAGCACTAGTTCTTATCACTAGTATTTATGTAAGTACCCTTTTGTTTTTTCACTTAATGTGGGAGTTGGTCTTTGATGAAATGTGATGGTACTGGTACGTTCAAACTGCATGACTTTCTGCTCATTCTTTTAGACTTTTCAAATCACGCGGAACACCAAAAAGAACACATGCGAAAGTGGGATTTCCACCATTCCAAAAGTAACACTAGATTTGGGATGCTCCTAGCGGCTTAAAGTTAATACACACGGAATACGAACCAAATGATACTAAACAATCCCAACAAAAAGTCCCAAAATTGCAATGGCATAACCTTTTTATCATCAAAAAAGATTGTAGTAATGTCTAATAGTGGCTTCAAAGTTGTGTTTTTTTTGCCAAGGAATCTATCATTGGCTGTTCTGCCACTGTTGCTCTCCCTTTTTAGCAAATACTATCTTTATAGGATTCCCGTGAAAGACGATAAAAAGAAAGGAAAAGCAAAGTTGAATATTCTTACGTGATTTGATGATTTAATTATTGCCAGTGACCACAAATGAAAAAGGTGAATTAGCTAGTAGCCGTTCTTGCTGTCATTATTTCACCTTCAACTATACACCACTCGAAACTTTTGAAGTGATTGTAGCATGACTAGGACTAGATACTCCAAAGCAGTAAAATCAAAGGATTTCAGTCAGGTTAGCACACTTGCGTTATGGCAGATGAAAAAAAATAGTAATTGATGTTACAGGAGAGGGACCAGAAAGAGAAGGCAGCTGCAATGTGGCCGGCAGGAATGATGAGCGGAAATCAGTACTGCTTTATAAGGTCATTTAAACTATAATTGGACGTAAAAGATTTTGTTTTGGTTGCGATGTTTCAATAATATATCTGAAAATAATCGAGAAAACAAAACCAGTCAGTAATTATTGTGTGGGATCTTGGGATGAATAAAAACAAACGGGAATAAATAAATCAAGGTGGCGCCCACTCTTCACATGGCCTAGAACTACAACCCTTTTGTATGATAATAATAGCAATCAGTAACAAACCTAATAATACGTACATGGTTGTTTGGAGACTGAGTCAACTAGATGGTGTGGTTTTGCGGTCTCAGAGAGTGAGGCACATGCACATGCACGCCAATCAATTAAGACATGGCTTCGTCGGGTGCTTTTAAGTTTTACCCAACGAGTTGCTAAAAATGCCATCCAACGTCAGACGAATAGACAAATCTGTAGGAGCAGGACACACTGCTGGGGGTGGGAGAGTTCATTTGAAAACCCGCGGTCTAGGCAGGATGAATGTCGCTTTGGTCCCAACCTAGTATCTTTTGTGGAGTTTCACTTCTATATATATATATATATATAGATATACACACACACAGTTCCTTCCGAATATCCACCTAGAAACACGACTTGGAGACTTTTCAAATAGGTTTATTTCACGTGAGAGCATCAAACCAATAGAAGAAGAAGAAGAAGAATGCACCTACTTATTCACAGTTGAGGCATTAAATTGTGGAGATAGGTAATGTCGCATTCATATTACAATAATTGTAACCGCGGTCGTTTTACCTGCAATAGTACGGCGGCAGGCGAATATCAGGGACGATGGAACTGACTATTCCAAGCCTCACTTCCTTTGGTTTTTTTCGCTAGTGCATTGAATATGGCCATCTTTTCGGTAAAACCAATCTCTTATTTCATTCATCGTTAAACTTATACACTGCCATACTTTAAGGTAAAATATTAAATTTTCATGTTATTTCTTGAATTCTATTAAAATTTTGTGTTCTAAAAATACTGTATAAAGTCTTTGTGTTTTGTAAAAATTACAGTCGTACTCTACAATTCAATAGCAAGAAATGTAATGGTTACATTCTTACCTTAAGGTTGACAAATGAGCATTCTCTCAAAGAAGACTTTAAAAACACAAAGCAAAGAATGAAAACCAATGGAGAGAGTTTTCATTAAAGGAGACTGTTGGGAGATGATGGGTTTAGTAAAGCTTAATTCGAAAGATAACAAAAATCGGGTGAAAGTAAAACAAGTATTAGATAACCATTAAAGCCTAGGTAATTCGGCTCAAGTTAAAAAGGAAACCACCTATAAAATGATGAGAGTGTTCAAGTGGATAATATTTCAAATTCAGTTCAGCCGGTGAAATTCATCAAAAATCATTGAGTGCCTTAAATAAATCAAAACCAAACTTTTGATTTTGGTTTCTTTTTGTAATTTATGAAAATTATAAAAATTACTTTTATTTTTCTAACTTCTGGTTCATAATCTCATTTTATTATTAAATAATTCATTTTTAAATCTTAAAATATTTTTTATTTTATAAGTATTTAATAAACATATTTTAAATATAGAATATCTTAACGGTACGTAAGTTCTAAAACTTTTAAAAATCTTATAAAACAAAAATTTTGGAATATAATAAAGTTAATTTTAATGTATAAATGAATTGGGAGTAATTTATTAAAGTACACAAAATATTAATTAATAAATAAGTTTTATTTTTGTTTTAATGGCTAAGAACTCAATAAAAAGTAATCAAACGGAATTACCATTTCGAAAGCAGTGTTGGAAATAGACGTCACGGCACCACGATCTGACAGTTTCTCTAAATTGAGAAAAGGCCCTTTAGAGTTTAGACAGAGCTCCTGATATGAAACGCGTTTCAGCGTGCCCTCTAAAACGGCACTCCATAATCTCATTTGATTGCTCCCCAACTGATTCAACTCAATTCTTTATCATCTTTTAGTGACGAGAAAGAACAAAAAAACCAAAAACTGACTTAAAAAGACGCCCATAGCAACCTGGCCCCAGGAACCTAATTGTGCTGGTTGTTGCTTTCCACATGAAAATAAAGAAGCTCCATCTCCATGATGAGAATTTTGGACATATATATATCATGTTTTTAGTGTTTATTGGTACCGAGTCATAGAGATTTGAAGATTGCCTCCTCAGTTGCTAATACAAAAGAATATCCATCGTCACTTGACAAGTAAAGCGTTCTTCAACTGAAAACAAAACTTCTTACAATCCCATTGGGGAACTAAAATTGCTTTCGGTTATTAAGCATAGAGAAGAGGAAACTACTTATAATACAATGCTATCTTCTGAAACCCACCCTTGTTCCTACCACTCAAAGCCGCAAATTCCGATTGAAACTGATTTATGGTTGGTACTAAACTACTCTAAAAAGACGTAAATGATTACAATAATGCGTATATGCTGAAATACTGAGGACGAGAAGAAAGTATCAAAGTTCTCCCTATTACCAGCAGTTATATCAGGTCATCTTTATGATACACAAAGTTCATCTCTAGCAATTCTTACCCTCCCCATCATTTTGTTAGGTGAATTCACCTTCTTCACATTTTTTGGTCAGTTCACAACCTACTCTGCGTACAAACAGGAGAAAGCGTCAGAGCATTCCTGAAAATGATCATGACGGAGAAAAATGCTGAGAAATATGATAGTTTTTGGAATGATAACAAAAAATTGATAAGAAATCATAGTAGTACAGTAATGTTCTGCCATTTCCACGAGATCACAAAACCTGCAGTGCCACTAAATGACTTCAATGGAGACACAAACACAAACACAAACACAGGCATTAACCAAACAGCCAGTGATATTTGGACAATGAAGACAACCAATCAACTTAGCTGACAGGTATCAGAAGGCAGTGCAACACAAACAGAATCGTTACAAACCTAAAGCAAAATCACCTGAAACATAAAGCCTACTTGGCCTACTCTTAAGTATATTTAATTAGCACTTTGTCATCCAAGAGATCACATATCGTGACTTCAAAAAGATTAAGGATAACTAAAAGAAATGGGATTTACCTCCATCTTCCTAGTTAACTACAAGCAAAAACTCTCTCCAAACTCTTAACAACCATTTCAGTCGAAATAGGATGCCATACATTTTAGCCTGCTACCTTTATAGCACCAATTTCATCAATTTTTGATCTCTTATGCTGCAAAAGTACAAAAACAGAGATAATATACAAACCAAAAAATCCTTTGAGATAATAAAAAAAATAGACGGCAAAATTAACCCACCATAAGAAATCAAAGCAACAAACATAAAAAAAGCCCCCCAAGTTCTGATCATGCTCTCTATTACCTTACTTTTTTTGTGCCTGTGAATGTCATTTAGATCTTCATCTCCGTCATGCTTCCTCTTCTGGAAATACAACAAATTAAACATTAGCAATGCATTGATAATTCACTCAAATCTAATAAAACAGATAGTATGAGAGACAAAGGCAGCACTATCCCAAAGATCAGTTACACTCCGAGGTTTCAGTAATTTTACTCGGAAGATTCAAGTGTCCATCCAAGTTCTAAATACAGTAGGAATGTATGTTCAAATTTTCTAGACATCTTAATCAAACACCCTGTAATAGATACAATGGTGCAGAAATTTCACTATTTTTTGCTTATCACAAACAATGGCTCCACGACATTAATGATTTTCAACCTTTTCATGGTGTTTTTTTGAGTGATCCCCACCCGCATCATGGTGTACACTTCTATCTTTCTTCTTATCTTTATCTTTGTCTTTACTTCGATCCTTGTCTTTATGACGATGTTTGTGCTTCTTATGTTCTTTGTCCTTCTCCTTATCTCTATCCTTGTGTTTTTTATGCTTTCTCTCCCTGTCTTTGGATTCAATTTTTGATTTCCCTGCAATTGTGGGTGTCCCCTTCTCTGCCTACAAAAAATCGAGATCATAGATGGTAGGATATATATATATCCAACTAAAGGGAATAAGTAAGAAATGATAATTTAAAATCAAGGTAAAGGACTAAGGCAGACAACAACATCAGAAACAAATTCACAGCAATAAATATCTCACAAGTGGCAAATCTATAGGAGTTGTATCCTTCAGATGAAAAGCCTCTCTAAGTTCATCCAGATCAAATGGACGTATTCTTGTGCTACTATCTCGAGAGGTGCTCTGAATAAGTTGATCCAATTGCATTCCTTCTCCTTTTCTGATTTCAGTGTCTCCCACCACATTGTGAAAATAATGTGTGTCCGAAATTGATACAGGAAGTGAGCGCTTGCAGAAGAACTCATGGTGAGGCAACAATTTGAAGTGACTTATCAGATCAATAGCACCAGTTAGCTCTCTTGGTCCTAAGTTTAAAGCACAGCAACTAGTCCGTGAAAACAGTAAAAAATCGGCATATTCACTTGAAATATGCAGTTCAAAAAATGCACAGTTATAATCAGAAATCCTAGATCCTGCAAGAGACATGTTCCTTAAAACTCTGTTATCAAAGTTCACTTCTAAAGCCTAAGTTTCTAAACTGTGACTTGAGGGTGCAGACCAAGCTATTGTGCTTGGTGAAACCACTCGGGAATCCTCAGTTCTCTTAGAATAAAGACTTTGTCCAGCCAATACTGGTTATATATCCCACTAGTAATACAATAGGGAGACAAGAAATTGGCCCAGGTACCAAAAACCTAATATTAGCACCGGTTCCTTATGATTATAACTTGGAGATGCAAGCTACGGAAAAATAATTAACCACTTTAGGGGAACGGGAATGTCCTGTAAGACAGTAAAAACTATGCAAGCCCTCCATCTTATAATGCTACCAATGATAATACTCTGACTGGGAGATCTATCATTTATCAGCAACATGAAATAGAGGGAAAGAATCCATAAAACTTAAGTATCAAAGAACAATTTCTTACCAATTCCAAACTTCTTGATTTCAGGTTCCATAGATCAATTTTTCATCAGAAGTTCAATCATCAACTGCAATAAAATTAAAAGATGAAAAAGTATGCATCATGAGCATAAAACATACTCAAAAGTAAATCAACAAATAACACGAGAATTTAGCTTCTTAACAAGCTATATTGTTCCCTGAACGCAGTAAACATACACAATAACCCCAATGATGCTCACTAAGATCCTCATTTTCATTCCTTGAGTTTGACCCAAGTTGCTTTCACAGATTTACAGAATATCAAGTTGCCATTTTACATTCATAAAATTGTAGTTCCACATCAATAAGCAAAAAATTGACTACTCAAATCCAAAACTCTTAACTTTGATTATATATTTATTACTGCTTATGATGGGAATAAAATATGAACCATTACAGGAAAGTGAGTTAAAAATAAATAAATCATATTCATAGCTTATCCAACTCCAAGTGTGAGATAATATGATGTTTTAAACTTCAACGCGCCATAAGCCAGTTATCTTTTTCATATACAAACTTAAATTTATTTTGTATTAGTTCACAATAATTTACTTCATATTCATCCTGAATTTTGCAGTAAACAGATATCACACTATTAAAACAAAAAAACACATGATTCCTGCAACCTTAAGCATAACAGGAGGAATGACATCAAAATTTATAAGAATGCAAACATGAAACACAGAGAAATCAAGCTCAATAGCAATAAAAAGATTCCAGTTGAAAAGAATGTCAAACATTCCCCCATATAGGACTTAACCCATGTACACATAAGCATTGATGAGAACATATAAGTGCATATGCCCATGCTTATGTACATATGCATTTGTGTAAGGTGACGTAGCAGGAAAGTATAAATTGAAGATTGCGGCCGTTGGGACTTCGAATTTAAGGATGAAATTACCAAAAATATACATAAAAGGGTAGGGTTCTAAGAATCACTCCTAGGTTTGTATCAAGAACCAAGAATCACACTAGGGTTTAAAACAAACAAAACTAATGGAATCACCCCAGTAATTTCCTAGGAATCGGTTCTAGAGCTTAGGAATCACTTCTAAGTATCAAATAATCACTCTAAGGAAATAGAAAGGTTCACACTTTCAGATGTGAAAATTTCAGAATTTCATTAAAAAGTAATAAAAAACCCTAAAATTTAATGTATCATATATGTGTGTGTGTATTTATTTATAAAAATTGATGAATAATTCTATCTAACTATAACTCCATTTTCTAATTGAAACTAAACCCTAACTAGATAGAGAACTAACTAGAACTAGTCTACTAACATAAGAAAATAAATCTAGATAAAATAGAATTGTAAAGTAAATAGATGTCAGCCTAAACTAAATCATAAGGTTATTATATTAGGTATAGTCATCAGACGTACAAGACCATATTAACATGAACTTTATGACATACTGTAGTAGATTTACTGGTAGTGATGCAATGAACATAGGAATTAATCGATTGTACACCAAGGAAAATCATAGTAAATGCTTTGAATTCCATACGCCCTTTGTATTGAAATAATAAACATTAGTATAGACAAGATAAAATGAAAAGTTCTCTCTCAACTATAATTAAGGTGAGAATAGGCATGTTCTTCACCGAACATGTATTCAGTATAGTACAAAAGGCAGACCAAACTTTAATCTCACTCATGAGTTGATCATAAAATCTCCAGGTGCCCAACTACTCTAAAATCGTTCAATATCCAGCACAAGTATCCAAGAGTAGCAGTTCAATGAAAGCTTTTGTTATAGCTAAGCATTGTCCTAGAAGAACGAAAATTAATGCCCAAATTTGCAACAAACATATTCAATCAGCGAACCATGAGCAACAAAGGATAATATATGCTCTCAGGTAAGAAGTTATAAATCTCTTCCGAACAAACCCAATTACAAATGTTCCCAAATCAAGAGAAAGAACAGGACATCAATCAAGGGAAAGTAACCCCGTTTCTTCCTTCTAATCAAAGTTGACCACAAGCGTGCTATATAGAAGATTGTCGTGAAACTACAACTTAAAGAGCTGTAAAGAAAATGAGAATCACACCTCTAACATGGAACCTCGAGAGTTTTCCACTTAGTCTACTGCTCTTGAAGATCAAGAGGAAAAAGTCCACGACTGTTCAAAAACCAATCGAGAAGCAGCCACTCAACACGCCAATTTTAAATAAAGCACGAAACTCCGGTACGCATCTTCCGCCGGGGTAAGCAGTCGGAATCGCAGAAGGAACGCGGAGAGAGAGAAATGGTTGTCCTGAATCGGAGATAGGGAGGAGGTCGATAGGGGCGGATCAAAAGAAGGTTCGAGAAGGAAACGGTTGCCACTAGGGTTTGGGAAGAGGAGAAAAAAATGAATTTGGGTTAGCCTCTCTCTCTTTCCGTTTTTCTCCTTTTATTTTTCGTTTATAGCGACCATTTGGGACTCTTTACTTCTTCTGTTGCCTGTTTGACTTTTCTTGTGTTGGCTTATCTTTTAAATTTATTTCAAATTTTGGATAAAGTCCAACCCTTCTCACGAATCTTTTAATTTATCTATTAAAAATAGCAATAATGGTAATAAGTACCGAATGGCTAAGCTTTTATAGGGTAAATAAATATTTTTTTACCATAAAAACTGTTTTTAAGAAAAATTAGTGGTTGGTTGTAAAATTAAAAAATACTTTTTTACTATATATAACCTTTTTGGCAACTAAAATATAATTTTTTAAGAGCTCAAATTTAGAGTTTCTAAAAAAACATCTTTCAAGTAAATTTTTCAGATCAATTAATGAGACTATTTTTAATCTCTTTTATCCTTATATTTTACACATAATTTTCACAATATCCACAAACACATCTTCATGTTTATTTTAAGATTTATATAATATTATTTGACTTTTTATATATTTTAATATTTATTTTAATATTAATTTTACTTATGTTATAATCCGTATTAAATATTTGGTTAGATATATTTTTATTTATGTTTCA
>JANIPM010000009.1:14340184-14351049 GCA_027478405.1 Erythroxylum cassinoides
AATTTTAAAAATTAAATGTTTGGGCCCCCTATCTTAAATTTCTAGCTCCGTCAATATATATATATATATTAAATATAATGTTAAATAAATGTGTTAAATAAATTTCCTATTCTATTGACCTTTTTGAAAAATTTAGGTTAAAGAGTATAACTAGCAGCTAGTTGTGAGTTGTGATATAGTTGGGTAATTGAGGGATATTTTCAACAAAATTTTTGCCATCACATTAAAAGGATATAATGACACTCCAACCAAGCTTGATAAAATGTAACCTAGTTAAGTAACTAGGGGACATTCATGAAGAGGCATTTGCCTTAGCGTTAAAAGACTACATGATTGTTAAATAAAATCTAAAAAATATAATGTTTTCAATAAAAGTGAATCTATTGATCTTTTTGTGATATGTCAAGAACTTTCCATGAATGGGTACTTAGTGGTGGCTTACCTTTTCAATTTGGTAAATAATAATAAGGCATGCTTATAATTACTATATCAGGTGTTAATATTTTAGTTGATATATATATTTAAGTCAAAGCCCTAGAATATGAAGGTTTCAAGTTAGTTTGTTTTAACTTTTTGATTGATTGATGTTTGTGAGTAAATTAATTTCATGAGATTTAATATCACTATACCATTATTGCATTACTACATGATAGTGTGATTTATATTTTATATTTTATTTTATGATTGTAGTTTTATTTATGGACATGAAAAGATTTAAATGTGGGGAAGTTGATCAGTGTGTTTTATAGGTTATAGAATGTGTTTTACATGTTTTCTTGAGTCATAATCATACAAATGGGCCTTAAACTTATGTCTTTGATAGTGTTTTGTGTGTTTTATTTTATTATTGTTGATTAAGGCAAGAATTTGATTTTCATGAATGCTTTAGGGGAGAATTTAATATGTTTTAATGATGAGTGGGGATAGGAAATTCCAATAAAAGATAAAGAAGAAGCTAGACAAAAGAAGTACTCATGATCATGCATGTGCATAATCATACAAGAATGTATGATGGAGATTTAAAGATTCTTTACCATAAGAGAATGTATGGAGAAACTGGTGCACGATCGTGCACCATGCACAATCTTGCAAATGATAGAATTCCATGTTGTGAGATTTTGTACTTGTGATAATTTGGGGCCATTTTTGGAACAAAATTGAGTGTGGAAACCCTAGAAAGAATCCTAGAAGAATTAAGCACTATAAAAGTAAAAGAGAAAACAGAAGAGAGGTAGCTAGAAAATACCAAAGAAGAGATCAAAGAGAGAAAATTCCTAAAGAACAAAAGCTGCAAACTTTTCCAGTTTAAGGACAAAGAAGAGAAGACATCTAGAATTCAAACTTCTATTCTATTCTATTCTATTCTTTCCTTATTATTATTGAATGTTAATAATGATTCAATTGGAATATATGGTTTATGTTATGAAGTGGTAAACTTATTTTTGGGATTACTCTTAAACTATTTGTTAAACTTTACATTTTTGATTTAATAGATATATACTTTATGATCTTTTATCATTTTATATTTGATCTGAATTGAGAGGTTAGTTGAATTATGTATATTGTGTTATAAGCGAGAGCTGGTACTATAATAAATCTATAAAAATCGAACTAATAAGCAATTGAAGGGAGATCTTAATTGTCTATTAGTTATTTATAGGATTGCTTCAAATCCAATTAGATAGCTAGGAAGAGTTTTGATAGATCGAGATATCACATTTCAATTCGTATCTATTTTACTTGGAATAACTTGGTTAGATCTTAAGAGAGGATAATCATAACCATTAGATATCTAGGATTGAGTAATATTAATTTAAGAAGGTGAAGTGAAACAAAACAAGGATAGAAGTAATTCCTACATTTTCATCATTAATTAATTAAACAATTCACTATTGCTTGCTTAATTATTCAATTATCAATTTTCCTTTAGTTTAGTTTATTTTCTATTTTATCATATTGTTGATCATAAACAAAGTGTTATAAGAACTGTTAGGAGACTAGTACAATCCTTATGGGAACGATACTTTTTATGTTATAAGATACGATCATATGCTTGCAGTATAGATAAGTTCAAATCAAACTTCAGTAGAGCACCCCTCAAGTTTGCTTTAATTCCTTAAAAATTGCACAAAAACATAGTCTTATAGTGCAATATGTTCATAGATATGACCATGTCCATCTCCATATGATCATATCCCTCAAGGATAACTTCAATCTTTCACTTTTTTGCCTCAATTCTATCTGATTTCTAACCCTCTTGACCCATGAAGGAAATTAAGATATAAAAACATAATATAAGCAAATTAAGTACCCAAAAAATAAAAATTCTCAAATAAACAAACAAAATATACTAAATATAGGATTACAAATATAGTCTATTTAGCATTTATTACTCGTATTTACTATCTATTTGGCAAAAGATGTGTCAAATAAAAAGAAAAGTAAATGGTTTTTGAAGGAGACCATGGGTCTATGCATCATATACATGGCAAGGCAGTGGAAGTGTCAAAATCAAAATTCCAACCTTACGACATCCCCAAAAAGTCCAGAAGCCTTATAAGAACATGAAATTACAACACATATGCCTTACAAATACTCCTCCTTTCTTGAATCTTCTCCTTGTTTGGTTCTAGCAAACACCAAACACCTTCCTTGGATTCTAGAAAGCATGTAAAGATGAAGAAAATTAGTGTGTAAGGGTGGTTAAAGCACCAAACAAGATGAGTTCAAGTAGATGCCCTAGTGAGAGTTAGATCACGACCAGTTACATACAATTAATCTCATACAACAATTGCTTAAAATTGCATGAATAAATCTTAAGATCACTCCTCTCAACTTCCAGAACTCTTCTGGACCCTTAGCCTCTCTATTGAGTGTGTTTTTTGGGTAAAAATTTATATGTACATAAGTGAAAAACTTACTTATATACCACCTATCATTATCATGTCTTGCTTAATTGACAACCATACACATTCTTTTTCATCAAATCTTTTATATATGTGACCCTTAGATTCCTATTTACTTTGGTCATTTGAATTAACTCCTAATTTGAGTAAATCATGAAGGGTTTCAAGATGCCAAATTACTATAATGTAAGTGGATTAACACTCGAACTCTACGATAGCTAATTATCCGACTTACAAACCTTTCTATAGTCAATTACCATGCAATTTGTCCCTTCACCATCCTATAACCCACTTAGTTCAGAGTATGGGCTATGTGTCAACCCCCATTAAACTAACTATGTTAGATCTAGTCCAAGTGATGTTAGTTATTGTCCTAGAGATCTCATTACTCTATGTGTCATTAAAGATTGTCTTCATGACACATAATTGTTTTAGTCAAAGACTCCCAAGTAATGACCCCAACAAGAGGCCATGGGTATTATCTTCTTCTACCAAGAGTGGTGAATCTTTTATTGGCTATACCTTCGAATACTAATAGTTGTACCCAATCACCACCCTATGAGTGACCTCATCTTGAGGCAACAAGGAATGGTGTCAAAGCACATGATTAGTATCTAAGATATCCTTAAGTACCTCAAGTCTAAAGATATTTGCACAATTGCTATGATGAGATTAATCACTGACATTTGATAGATCATCCATATGATAATCTCATAACAGGTCACATCATATACTTACTACTTTTAGTAAGCATCCATATGTTAACTCTAAACATCTCATGCTTACCGTCTATGAGATCCACTACTTGACCAAATCAAGGAGTATAATGTGTGCTAGTCTATTCAGATTAACAATATCGTATCTCATTAATCTTATGACTAGGGTAAATTAGATACCAACATAGTTGCAAATGATATGAATCTTATTATCATGATCTCATCATGATTTCCTTTATATTATGTTTTATAACATGAACTTCATTAATTCCATTTAAGAACGATGTCAATTCATAAATAAATGAACACCAAATTAATGAAAATTTCCTTTAACTTTATTATTCAAAATAATGATTGTACAAAAGAGCTAAAGGTGATTGCCTTTAGGGAACTACTCTAACAATCTCCCACTTGCACTAAAGCCAATCGCTTTTGCATCTAATACCGGCGCATACTCTAGAATCGAATCTCATTTGAGGAAGTGGCTTAGTCAAAGGTTCATCAATGTTTTGATCTGTAGGCACTCTCTCTATCTTCACATCACCTCTATAAATAATCTCCCTAATTAGGTGGTATCTCTTAAGTACGTGCTTAGACCTTTGATGAGACCTTGGTTCCTTCCCTTGAGCAATATCCCCATTGTTGTCACAATACAATGATATCGAGTTTATAATGCTTGGAATCAATCCAAGTTCTATAACAAAATTCTTGATCAAATAGCTTCTTTTATTACTTCTACAACTGCAATGTACTCTGACTCAGTCGTTGAATCTATAGTTGTCTCTTGTTCGAAACTCTTCCAACTGACTGCTTCATCATTCAGTGTGAAAACATAACCTAACTCAAATTTGGAGTCATCCTGGTTAGATTGAAAACTGGCATCTATATGCCTGCTCTTTACGAGATCTTCATCTCCATATACCAAGAATACATCCTTCGTCCTTTTTAAGTACTTTAGGATATTGTTGATAGCCACCCAATGACAATCACTAGGATCTGATTGATATCTGCGCATAATACTTAGAGCATATGATATATTGGGTCTTGTACATAACATAACATATATGATTGATCCTATTGTAGAAGCATACGGGATCAAATGCATATGGTTCCTCTCATCTTGGGTCTTGAGATCCATAGATTTTGAGAGTTTTATCCTATGATTCATGGGAAGAAACCCTTTCTTGAACTTGTCCGTGCTAAACCTCTTTAGCACTTTATCTATATATATAAACTATGAAAGAACTAGCAACTTCCTTGATCTATCTCTATAGATCTTTATTTCCAATATATAAGTTGCTTCTCCAAGGTCTTTCATAGAGAAAATTTGGGATAACCAAATTTTGACAGATTGCAAACTTGAGACCTCATTTCCTATTAGTAATACGTCATCCATATGCAACACAAGGAATATGATATCACTCCTACTAACCTTTTTGCGCACATAAGGTTCATCCGAATTTTGTGAGAAAAAAATCTTTGATTGTCACATCAAATTGGATGTTCCAACTCCTAGATGCTTGTTTGAATCCATAAATAGATTTTTAAAGCTTAAATACCTTTTTTCCATCTTTGGATATGAAGCTCTCAGGTTGTATCATATACACATCCTCAGCTAGGCTTCCATTAAGGAAAGTCATCTTCACATCCATTTGCTATATCTCATAATCATAATGAGCAATAATGGCTAGGAGTATTCTAATGGATTTAAGTATGGTTAAGAGGATAAAAGTCTCATCATAGTCAATGCCTTGTCTTTGAGATAACCTTCAGTAACTAGTCTCGCTTATAGGTAATCACATTACCATTCATGTTGATTTTCTTCTTAAAAATCCACTTGCACCCTATGGGTTTTAACCTTTTAGGGTGGGTCAACCAAAGTCTAAACTTAGTTTTCAAACATGGAATCCATTTCAGACCTCACAGCTTGAAGCCATCTTTCATATTCTAAACTCTTAAAGCCTCTTCATAGGTTGTAGGCTCATCATCCTCTATGAGCAATACATCATTATGTTCACTTACGAGAAATCCATATCTCTCTAGAACATTATGTATCCTACTTAACCTATGAACATTTTGTGTGGAAAAAGGTTTAATTGTTGTCTCATCTCCATAAACAACAATCTCGAGTTTAGGCAGTTAATCTGTGTTTATTTGAGCATCATGAACTTCAACAAGTTCAAGTTTGCTCCCACTATCTTCTCTTAAAAGAAACTCTTTTTCTAAAAATATAGCATGTTTTGAGACAAACACCTTTCGCTCTAAAGCATTGTAGAGCATATATCTAATTGTTTCCTTAGGAGATCCTACAAACAAACATTTATCATATTTCGCTTCAAGCTTGTCTAATTGAATCCAGTTCACATAAGCTAAACAACCATAAACTTTCATATGAAAAAGATAGGATTAGTCCATATCTCGTATTGAGTAACATCAACCGTTTTTGAAGGGACTTTGTTTATCACGTAAACAACAGTCTCGAATGTATAACTCCAAAAGGATTTCGATAGATTTGCTAAGCCCATCACTAACCTTACCATATCTAACAAAGTTCGGTTTCTCCTTTCAACCACACCATTATATTGTGGTGTGTAAGGTGGAGTCCATTGGGATACAATCCCATTATCCCTGAGATAACTTAGAAACTCCTTATTCAAGTATTCACCACCTTGATTTGATTGAAGTGTCTTGATACTTTTACTGACATGTTTCACTACTTCATGTCTAAATTGTTTGAACATTTTAAATTCTTTAAACTTGTATCTCCTTCGATACACATATCCATATCATGAATAATCATCAATAAAGGTAATGAAGTACATAAAATCACCTTTCCTTTAAATGGTAATTTAGTCATCTTGCCTAATAAGCAAGATTCACAGGTGGTAGCTTAAAGTCATTTAATTATGAGTCATATGTGTCATATGATTCATAATTAAATGACTCTAAGCTAACACTCCTGTATAGTTATAAATACGCCTCTTACTTATATGGAGAAGTCGACTATGCTATAAATAAGATGATTTTAAGTTATTCTATTTTTTCTTTTATTGTCATTGATATTTAAAACTAGATTTCACATATCTAATATGTAAATACTATTGCACAACATAGCGGTACCATACAACATTTCGTTTAACGTAATTGAACAACCATTGCTTGAAAAAGTTAAATGGAATCTTGTTTTATTAAGACATGAAACATATACAATGTTCTTTATCACAAACTGGTACATAATAGTAATTATCCAAAATTAGCTCTAGCCCACTAGGAAGATACAAAACATGGGTTCATATGGCTAATGCAGCAACTCTTGCTCCATTTTCCACATGTAGGTCTATCTCTCTCTTCTTAAGTGGTCTACTATCCCTGAGGCCCTGCATATCAACACATATGTGTGAGCCACATCTTGTGTCTAATACCTAAATATTATGATAAAAAATAATATATACCTGAATGACAAATAACATACCTAAAGTAGACAGTAGAGCATCTAATTCCTTCTTCTACTTCAGTGACTCCAGATAAGCTTTATAGTTCCTATTTCAATGCCTTTCCTTGTTACATTGAAAGCATTTTCCCTTTGGTGTTTTCTCCTTTGAATTCTTCTTGGTTACACCTCTACTGACTTCTTGGGGTTATTCTTCTTCTTTTGGTTCCTCTTGCAAGAATTAGAAGTAGAGTCCACCAGCATCATAGCCTTATTATCATTCTTGACAGCTTTCAGCTGTTTTGAGTAGATTAATTAGCTTAGCTATCAAAATGGATGTTTGGTTCTTTCAATAGTTAAGCACAAACTGTGAATAACTATCAATCAAACTAGTCAGAATTAAGTCTATACTTAATTTATGATCCATTATTAAACCCAAATTGGCTAACCTCTCAATGTATCCATTCATCTTTAGCGCATACTACACTAGAGATGATACCTCAACCATCTTAGAGCAGAAGAGCAATCTCAAGGTCTCCAACCTTTTAGACCGAGCTTGCTTATCAAATAGTTCCCTTAGATGGTAGACTATGGTATGAGCATCTATAGCCTCATGCTGCTTTTACAGTTCTGGTTACATAGAGGCAAGCATAATACAACTAGCCAACTCACTATCATCCAGGAGCTTCTTGTAAGTGTTTCGATCCTCACCAGAAGCATCGGTAGTAGGGAGGTCACGAAGTGGCTCATCTAGGATATATCCTAGTTTATGATATTTGAAAACAATTCTTAAATTCTGTAGCCAATTTAAGAAGTTTGGTCCCATGAGTTTGTTGGAGTTAAGCAGAGTGCGTAAGTTCATACTAGACAAAGACATCGTGACAATTCAATAACCTAGAAGAATGAGAGAAAGCATTAGAATCTAAATAAATGCATATCGATAAGGATTTTAATCGCATGCATTATAGGTCCCATTATTTTATCCAAATCTATAGCCTTCACTATGAATTTGAGAAAAATTATAATTATCCTAATAAGTCGATATCCAATATCACTAAGAACGACCTTGGGTTTGCCCAACAAGCCACCATAAATTAATCAGTAGGTATCATTCATACCAATTGCATTCAGTTATGCAACTATCGACTTGTGCCATCAATTGTTGATTTAGCACACTTATTGGGTTATCAACTATTGATGCATATACATGGCATGTATACTACCCAACTTCACCTTTATTCATGCTAGCCTTGAAACAAATCAACGCTTCTAGTTAGGACCAACCCATTAATATGGAAATCTAATTTCCATGGTTTGAACATATTTGTGTAGAGTGGGCTTAGGTTTGACCAACAACCCAACACTAAAAGAATTCTGGTTCTTGCCCTATTAATGGAAGGCGTAAGTCCTAATATTTTGGTTGAGAGATTTATTCTTTTATATATATATACATATATATACACACACACACACACATATATATACATACATACATATATATATATATGTATATATATATATTCAGATTATGGAAGACTCAATTAAATTCGGTCTATGTCCATAACCACCTTAAAATGTTTATAATGCATGTAACACATAAAGGAGGTTTAATTTTGGTTATGACTTGACTATGCATCTAAAGTTCGTGATTCGATTCAACTCTTGAATCGAATCGGGTATTAGTGTTAGTCTCAGCTAATTTGAACTATGAATGTGATTCGATTAGGAACCCTAAAATTCAATTGTTTTGATGTCCAAATTAAACACTTTAATTATAGTACACTTGCCTTTTTCTAGTCACACTATAAATGCTATGCTTTACTTGAATTAATTCTAAATTAATCCCTAGGGTTTTGAAAATTCTAAAGCATCAATTAGTCATCTAAAACATCCCTAGGTCACCTCAAATTTATCAAGTCAATTTCGATATAAGCCAAAAAATATCTTGATAGTTAAAATTATCAAGATAAATAAGTTAACCTACCAGACATTAAAGAGAGTGATTCGATGTCCAGAAATTTTACCCTAATTTTAAGCACATGCACTTAGCATGCTACTAGCATCATAACGCATTTCTTATCTCATAAAAATAATTTCAAGGTCTTATAACCAAAACACATACACATAAGTCATCAAACAAGTTAGCCCCATTAGCTTTCAAAAAGCTAAATAGTGTTGACTTTGACTTGATCTATTAATTGAATCAAGTTTAATTAATTATAAACAAATTTTAGAGTTATATATACATTCTATAATGATAATTATTCTAGTTTCATTCTCTAAAAGTAGTAAAGCCTTATTCCTTGTGTAAAGATCCATCATCAAGCCAATAAAGGCTTCTTTAGCCTTCTTTGCCTACTTATGTCATCAATTCTCTAATATCCTTTAAAAATTCTTTGGCAATTCTCTGCAATTAAGTAACAAATACTGTCTTCTCATCATTTTCTCTTTTATTAGGATTTTTCTTGAAATCGACATCTTCCTTTATAAATTCAAAAGGAGATAAATTAGTCACATTAAAAGTATAATGAATGTCATACTCATATGGAAATTCAATTATATAAGCATTATTGTTCACTTGTTCTACAACTTGAAGCAGTCTTTCTTCTTTATATTATAACTTAGATTTTCTCTTACTTGGAACCTCTTTTTTGCAAGTGTACCCAAACCTAATCTCTATATTTGATCACTTCCTTCCTCCCCTTGTTAACTTTCTTAATATATTGTCAGTTTCTCTTCTTCTTGTTTAGCCTTGCATTACTAACTTAACTTTCTTCTTACCATCTAAGTTACCCCTTTCACCTAGAGGAATAGGAACAATATCTAATAGAAATAGTAGATTAAATACATAAGTAATCTAAAATGGTAAAAACTTGTAGCACAATGAACAATCCTATTATAAGCAAATTCAATAAAAGGCAATGATTATTCACAAGTCCTAAGATTCCATCCCATAATAGCATGTAACAATGCTCCTAGAGTCTTATTAATAATCTTAGTTTAATCATTAGTTTGTGGATGCAAAGTTGTAGAAACTAATAACTTAGTCCATTATTTCCCTTACAAACTCTTCCAAAAGTAGCTTAAAAAGTTAACAACTTTATTTAATTGTAGCACCCCACTTTCGCAAGACACGTACTCGACACTCTACGTGATATCTGAGTTCGTACCCCGCGATGGTGGCGTGCTAGCACACTCAGTCAGTCAAACACTTAAAACTCAGTACAAAATTTTCAAAATTTACATATGCATATGCAAAAATCAATAATCAAAATGGCCCATTTTAATCATAAACTTATTTAATCACAACCATACAATCATTAGAATTTCAATGCCATTTGGGCCCATTATAAAAACAGAAGACTTGTAGTCATAAATTCATTACACTTCAAATCATTTACTAACATTTCCAATTTGGAAAGTTGATATAGAACAGAATTATTTACATACTCATCATACAATCATTACTGAAAACACAATCTGATACAAATATAAGAAATAAGAATGCAGACACGAACTAATCCCGACCCTTATCCTGTACTTGATACAAATATAAGAAATAAGAATGCAGACACGAACTAATCCCGACCCTTATCCTGTACTTGTATGCTATAGGTATACTCCCGTTGACCTAACAGGGTATTCTTCTGATACTTAAAAATATTTGCAAATTTTGGGTGAGTTTTGCGAACTGAATAAGTGACCATCATCGATGGCTCACCCAATCATGTAACACATAATTCACATCATTACACATTTCACACTTCACATTCAATATAATTTAATCACTCATATTATGCATATGCAGTGCAC
>JANIPM010000009.1:14475984-14499397 GCA_027478405.1 Erythroxylum cassinoides
GCCTTCGTCTCTAACTGCTTCTTGATTCTTGTATCTTGAATCTTGAATCTTGAAAGAAGCGGTTAATCAGTTGAGTTATGTAACTAACCCAAACTGACTCTTGCGTCTGCTTCTTTTCAGCGTCTGTTTCGCGTCTGCGTCTGCGTCTGCTTTTGCTTTGCGTCTGTTTTTGCTTTGCGTCTGCTTTGCATTGGACTTCGTCTGTGTTGAAGTTCGTCTGTGTTGAAGTTCGTCTGTGTCTGTCTGAATTCGACTTCATCTGTTTTTTTTTCTTTTGATTTGTTCTCTTTTTGTTATACATCAAAATTATGTTTTCGTAAAGTCATCTTGACTTAACACACCCCTGTTTGCTCTTAACCATTCGTATACCCTTCATTCTTTTTATTCATTTCACACATCCCAAACCCTACTTAAACCTTCTGACTCTCTTCCTTTCTTCCCCACTTTTATTTTTGTCGTGGCCATCCTCCATATCCTTAACCCAATCTCTCCCTTCTGACTATCTGTGCCGATTTTAATCTTTCATAAGTGTTTCTTCTCTTCCTTTTTCTTAGTTTCTGTAGTGTTTAGGGTATTCTAGGTTGTCCTTCTTGTTTTTTTTATCCATTTTCTCTTTAGATTAATTTTGTTTAGGTTACCTAGGATTATTGATTATGCCCTAGCTATTTACTTAGGTTATTATTTTTAGTTTGCTTTACTTGTTTGCTTAGTTACATTTCGGTGTTCATTTGCTACAAGAAAATTCCTCGAGTTAAACTCCCTGCCCCTCCTACCCCTCCTGTGACTCTAATTCCTCCGATAGTTTCACTTTTGCGGAATTATATGAGAAAGTAAATGGTAGGCCTTTCATTAAATAGAGACCCTTTCCGTTAGCTCCCCCTGACAATCCCTTCGTTCAATAACTTTTTGCTTCTCAGCTAATAGGCCTAGTAAAACCCCATCCTCAAGGCAACGATAAATTTGTTCGCCATTTTAACACATATTCCAGATTCAGTGATACCATGGAAATTAACTTCCGTGGTATTAAAGCACCAAATGCATTCACCACTACCAGTATCTATCGCCATTTTAATCTTCTAACATTCTCAGTTGTCATTATGATTAGCTCATGCACAACTACCCTTCGAAAGATGTTATTCGCACCCTCTGTCAAGAGGGTGCCAAATGGCATCAGCCACACTATTACCAACTTTACCTCTAATGATCTGATCTATGACCCAAGGCCCATCCTTGGATTTATTTGGTTTACAACAATATCGTCCTGACCACTTGTTGGAACCCCAACCTGGTGAGACACGTGTTCGACGTCCTACGTGACATCTGGATGTGCATCTCACGAGGGAGTAATTCCTCACCACAAAAGGAAACTTGAATTGAACTTATATTAATGTCATCCGAACAAATCTTATAAGATTCATCTAAATCTCTCTCAATAAAATTGATCCGCTTAGGGCCCGAAATTAAAATCCAATACCTAAGATAAAATGGAATTTCATGCCTCTATAATAATCAGAACTGAAAATCGCTTCAATCGGAGCTTCCTAGATTAAGAAATCACCATAATACGGAAGCATGTTCAATATGTCCGACTAATTCTCTCTCTTTGATAAAATCCGTCAAAATTCAACTTAATCCGAAAATTCTAAATTTTTGCATAAGAGGGTGGAAAATTTTTCTAACATTTAACACTTAGGCTCTTACTCAAATTATACAACGGAACAAATCAAAGAAAACGTGTGAGGAAGAAGGGAAGAAAATCCAGAATTCCCAATTAGGTCGAAATTTAGAGATTAGGCGTAGGCACGCCTAAGAAATTCAGAGACTAGGCATGGCCACGCCTAAGGATGAAATTTGGGGCAGCAGATAATTTCTGAATCTACAAAAATCATAACTTTTGCTCCCATACTCCAAAAATGACAAAGTGGGTATCAAAAGAAAGCTAGAAGGAAGCTCCACAACTTCCATGAAGGATGGAAAAACTAGTTTGGCCTTTAAGGGGATCAAAAGTTGCTTCAAAATCACTGCCCAAAATAAAATTATCTTACACACTGCCAAAAGTTTGGAAAGTCATATATTTTAACACAAAATCCTAAAAATATCAAATGTTACCTCAATGGAAAGATAAAAAGATGTTTTACAATTTTCATTAAGGGTGAAAAATTCAATTCAATCATTTAAAGAGGTAAAAACACTCTCAAAGTTTCTGCGTAGACAATGGCCAACGGAGCAGTGTAATTGACCAAATGAACAATACCTACAATTTTTCTAACCTTATAAATTTTTGCTCCTAACTACAAATATTTCATATTATACATAATTGGAAAGATAGAAAGATGATCTACATTTTCTATGAAGGATGTAAAAATCAAATCGAGCTCAAAGGGGTGAAAAACCCTTCCAAAGATACTGCACAATTATGATCCTTATCACCAGTAACTGAAATCTTTCAACCCTTATAACTTCTTCATCCTAAGTCCAAATGTGATACATTATACATCATTGGAAAGCTCTAAACATATACTACATTCTTCAAGAAGACCTCCCAATCCAATTCAACCTTTAAGATGGTCTAAAACCTAAGCAAAATTTCTGTCAAATTTTGCAAAAATTTGACAGCACCTCCTTTAAAAATTCATTTAGCCAAACTTCAATTTTCTCATCCAAACTCCATATACCTACACAAAAACTCAATCTCCAATCTTCCACAACATAATCAAATCTAAATATCTATCCAAACACAATTTAAATGGCAACAACCTCACTCCTAAACATCTACTCATTCTCAAGCCATAAAGTAACACAATCCCATTCTTTCTTTTTGTCATTCTCAACCATACAACAATACATTCTTAGAAAACATACATAAGATACATTTAAACTTCAAAACTCTTACATTTACATGGAAACAAGTTAATACAAAGTTTTAAAGGGCATTTCCGCTTGAATACATCGAAGTATCAAAAGACCAAAAATACAAAGAACAAAGATGCTATCTAAAGCCTTGTTTTCTCAAATATAACTTCAAAAGCAAAAAGCATCGGAGTAATGCCTCAATCCCGATACGGTAACTCGGTTTCTCGCTCGTCACCTGTGGAGGGGAAATGGGGGGTGAGCTCGACGACTCAGTGGATAACAACTTAATAATTAAGAATAAGAAAAAACATTATATATTCATTCATTTCCAAAATCAATATCATATTGATAACAACATTTTCAATTTCTCAAAATCTCTTTCCAAAATTTATCACATCAAACAATTTACAAATCAACCTATCACATAATCACAGAAAAGTGGTTCGGGTGGATCCGAAACGGAACGTACTACACATTTCCGCGAAGCGGTCATGTGTAGCCGTGAACTTATGGGAGTCTATGAGGAGCTCCAATGCTACTAACGGGCAGGCGGGAGAAGCCTATGGTTAGAGAGGTGCACCTGACTCTTAAGGGACCACCACAGACCCAAAGAAAGCATGCATATCACATAATTCACACAATTCATAAGCATTAGCCATAAATGGCCCTTACCAAATTCGCTTTCATATAATTGCCAAAATCACATATTCCATCTTTTTCACTTACCAAACCATTTTACAAATATTCCAACATGCATTTACATACAAAAGATATCTCATACAAGTTAAAAACATCATAAAGAGTAATTCATATAAAAATCTTAAGTCATTGGAAAGCATTAATTAGCATTTATTATAAAAACTTTAATATGCCTATTAACTCAATTATTAAGAAATCACCCACCTTAATTCCTTAGCTTTGAGATTGGTCAATTGGCCTTGCCTCTTCCTCTAATTGCCTCACTTCACCTTCATCAAACACAATAATCCCAATTTAACATAGGATACTAAAATTGGAAATTCTAAGGAAAGGAAAACAAGAATTAAAACCTACATAACCTTACCCATGCCTTTCCTAAACTATTTAAACCAAAACCTATCAAGAATCTCCAAAAATTTTGAAATTCCCTTACCTATTGACCTCCCACGAATTTCTTCTTTTGCCTCCAATGAAGGATTAAACTCTTCCTCTTCCTCTTTCTTCTTAAAGAAACTCTTAGAATCTCCTTTCTAAAGCAAGAAAATCACAAAGCCCCAATCCTCTTCTTCTTCTTCTTCTTCTCCTTATCTTGGCCGAAAGTCACTCTCTCCTTTTTCTCTTTATGAATTTCGTAAGCTTCTTTCTTAAATGACTTAGGGAATAGTTTTCTTAACTTATAACCTATAGCAAAACTACGTAGTTTTAATATCCTTCACTCTAGCAATTTATCTTCTCTTCTTTTCCTTATAAAATCCGTAGCTTCACTCTTCATTTCATACGGCTACTACTTATTCAAGTCCTTCCTTCTTCATTCTTCTTTTAATTGCAAAATAAAAAGACTAGAATGCCCTTCCTTATAAGCCTTAAGCCTTAAAAACATAAGCAAACTTCCTAAATTGCCCTTACACCATCCTATTCTTTTAAATTCTAACAACTTATTAAAATTCTAATTTTAACTAAATACCTCCAATTAATTTCTATTAACTAAGTACTAAAAATTCCAAATTATTCTAACTAAAAGAAATCATCAATCTAAACCTCAAAATAAATAAAACATGCTTAATGCGAATCGGGGCCCAACAGTTACCTAAAAATTAAAATTCATTTTTGCACCAAAATAGACTTAAACCTTACATAAATTTGGTTTTTAAATAGGGAGATAACATGAAACTATGTTTTGTCCATTTTTAGAGCACAAAAGGATAGATTTTGTCTAATGTTACATAAGGGAGAATGCTTGATGGCTTGTATCTCATACCTTAACTTGGATGTATAACATAGAAGCTTCACAATGCCATGTTATGCCTATGTTTCATACTATTTTACAATGCTTCTTTAGAGACCCAAACCCAAGTTTCAATCATGTAAGGGAGTTTAAGAATATAGGAAAAACATAATGTAGCATTGGTACCATATTTTATAATGTTGTTTTCTACTCCTTATGGACATCAAGTTATTCTTCAATATGGAGAAAATACAGACATGTGTTATGTATCATGTTACCTATTATCTTGAAAAACTCTAATGGAACTAATCTCAAAAGGAATAAACATAAGAAGACAATTAAAAACTCTCAAATTGTACTTCAATCCATAATTTTAAAAACTATTTAACTCAAAACATAAGCATAGAACACCAAAATGAAACAAAGACATATTAAAACTATTTCTAAACAAATCAAATTTAAATGAACACATCTAAATCATTGGGTTTACTCCTAATAAGTTCTTCTTTAAGAGTCTTTTAATTAGACTTCTTGCTCAAGCATTCTACTTGTCAACAACATCATAGAGAGTATAGATATCTCTCTAAAATTCTTGAGAATCTCCTCTTAAATATAACTTCATTTAGTGTATGTTGACTTTAAATATGCCTTTATATGTATGCTCAAGTTCCACTAGCAAATTACATGATTTCCAATAAAATAACCTATAATTTATGGTATTAATTAGCATTTTATAAATAGCCTTATAGGCCTATAAAGCATCATCTAACTTAAGAGACCAATCTTTCCTATCGTGCTCTCCAATCTTTTCTAGCATCCTTTTTAATTTCCTATTAGTCACTTCCACTTAGCCACTAGTTTGAGGAAAATAAGGGGTAGCTATTGATGTGTAACACCAAATCGTTTAAACACTTCTTCATATTGATGGTTACACAAGTGTGTGCCTCTATTACTTATTGTAGCTCTAGGTGCAACAAAATGTGTACATAGTTTCTTCACAAATTTAATAACTAACAAGCATCTTAGTAGGCAAATCTTGAGCCCCAACCCACTTTGAGAGAAAATCAACAATACCTAAGAAATATTTATTATCAAAAGATGTAAGAAATGGGCCTATGATATCAATTCCCCACATATTAAGCACTTCACTCACATTAATGCTAGTTTAAGGCTTCTTGTCCTTATAAGAAATATTACTTATCCATTGGCACTTATCATAATACTTGATATACCATTTTGTATTCTTATACAATGTAGGCAATAAAAGTATGGTTCTAAAATCTTTCTTATTGGCCCATTTACATAATATTGGCCTCCAATTGGTCTTTTATGGAAATGCTCCTAAATACTAATTATATTACCTTCTGATTATTTGATCTGTATAAACATAAAATAGGTATAAGTCCTCCCGCAGTTAATTCCTCACTTTAAAAAAGAATCTCTTCTTTTGTTAACGAGTCATCCCCCGAACCTAATTAACTAAGCAATTAGCAAGATTAGTAAACTAAAGTGAATCCACATCAAGCACATAAAGCTACTTGTTAAAAAAACATCATTTATATCTTCTTTAACTTTCTTTTCTATGTTATGATTCTCAAGAAAAGATAGATGGTTTATTACTAGGTTCTTCCCCTTTTTGATCTTTGATCTTAAGATCAAACTCCTATAACAACAAAACCCATCTAATTAGTCTTGGTTTAGCATCGTTTTTGCTTAAAATATAGTGAATTGCTAAATGATTAGTGATAATGACTTTGGATATAATAAAGTAAGATCTAAATTTATCAAATGTAAAAACTACAATTAGTAGCTCTTTTTCAATAGTTGTATAATTCTCTTATGCATTCGTAAAGGTTTTGTTGGCATAGTATGCAAGATGAAAATGCTTATCTTTATATTGTTCAAGCAATTCTCCAACTTTAAAATCACTAGCATCACATATGAGTTCAAAAGTAAAAGTCCATTATGCTGCTATGATTGGGAAATTAGTTATTTTTCTTTTAAGACATTAAAGGCATATAAACCCTCACCATTAAAATCAAAAGGAACATCTTTCTTAAGCAATTTGGTAAGAGGTCTAGCTATCTTGGAAATATCTTTGGCGAATCTCCTATAAAACCCAGTTTGCCTAAGAAAGATTCTAATTGCCTTTACCATTGTTGGTAGGGGAAATTTCTGTATAATTTCTATTTTAGCTCTATTAACCTCTATACCTTTATTAGATATTTTGTAACCTAAAACTATTCCCTATTATAATATAAAATAACATTTCTTCCAATTAAGCACTCTTTCTAAGTTTTGTAAACATAAGTCAAAGAAATCACAAAAAATAGAAAAATCACACATATACCTCCATGATATTCTTGACTCACTCATCAAATATCACCAACATGAACCTTTAAGAGGTAAGCAATAAACCAAAAGACATTTGTTGACAAGCAAACAATTTCGATGGATATGAGAATGTTGTCTTCTTTCGATCCTTTAAGGCTATAAGAATTTTGAAATAACCAAATAGTCTATCCAACAAATAGTAGTATGTTTCCCATGATAATTGTTCCAGTATTTGATCAATGAAATGTTATTGAAAATGGCTCTTGTGTGTACCATCATTAAGCTTCTTATAATCAAAACACACCCTTTAGGCAACGATGATTCTTATAATCATTCTTTTCATTTAGTACCACCGTCATCCCTCTTTTCTTTGATACTACATGTATAGGACTCACCTAAGAACTACCAAAATAGAGTAAATAACTTATACATCCAGTAGTTTAACTACCTTAGCTTTTATGACATTTTTCATGTTTAAATTGAGTCACCCTTAAGGTTCCACTATTGATATAAGCTCATCTTCAATTAAAATTTTTGTAAGTTCAAAAAGAGGGGTTCATCTTAAGTATTATATAATGCCTCACACTCTAATTGTTGAAAGGAGAAGTCATTATTCCTAAGTTTTACTATTCATGATGGAAGCAAGTACTTGACCAAAAATTGTTCAAACAAATTATTCTATATGGTGATCGATCCTAGACGCAATGACTTAAGACATGATTTATATTTGCCCAGGGAAAAAATGGAATAACCTTAATCGAATGGCATCCTTTAAAACTCTATTAAGGTTAAAAGTATCTTAGATCTTTACAAACTTTGGAATGTACATGTTTGGATCTTCATTCTGCAGCTCCTCAAATTATACAAACTATTGATCCTATACCAACTACTGATCTATCTGAATCATATTAGGCTTAATCTTGAAGTTATTAGGCTCTACTCTTAATTGAGTAATGCTAGACTCAATCTAGTGATTTATGATCTAGCATAGTCCCTTATAGTGCAATTTCTTACCTAACTTGCCATTATGTCTGGTAGTTGCATTTGAGCTATTAAATTTCTTTCTCTTTGATTCTCATATAACACCCATTTGATTTCTAGATCTGGCTCAAGTGGTACTTTAGGGTTACTTCTGGTCATACACTAAAGAGCTTAGACCTAAAATTCAGCCACAAAAATAAGATAATGTTCGATGAATAAATAAATATAAAAATAAACAAAAGTGAATTGATTAATAAAGTAAAGCTTTCCTAATATTTTAGCTTCCAGCAATGAGATCAAAAACTTGATTATAATTTCATATTTTTCAAAAAAAGAAAATAAATATTAGTACTAACAGTTTTTCTATTATCTAATCTAATAAAGCAATGTTTAATTTAGAGATATAATTAAATAAACAAAAATAATAAATAACAATCACTAAATCAAAGAAATATATAAGAATAAACAACTAGTAAATAAACATGATCCAAATGATAAATTTCACTGTAACATTTCTTATCCTCAAAATTACCTTGGTTTATTCTAGGACATATTATGACAATGATGTGACCCACGCATATTCCAGTAACTAAATTGCTACGATACCTTCTTCCTCTTTTATTTAAGCTATAATTTCTTGAATGCTTGCTGGTAAGACCAGAGAAACACATATCTGTCCAATGACTTCTCTCTCTGTTGGAGCTCTGCTCCATCTCGTATTGCATCTCGTCTTCCTCGCTACGGCTTCGTTTTTCTTCATCGAGAAGGTAGACGGAAGAGAAGGGCAGAGAGAGTTCGATTACTTTAAGTTGGCTCTGCAGTGGCCTGGCTCTTACTGCCATCGGACCCACCATTGTTGCCGCCAGAACGCTTGTTGTCGAGGGTAGGATTCCTTTTCTTGATAATTTGGTTTCCTGTTGGTGTATGGTTTGTTGGCTGATTGCGTGTTCGTCAGAGGCATGCATTATTTGGTTTAAAGTTGGGATTGATTCTGGTATCGGGAAGTTCTTACGATTTGCAGTTTTCAATTTAGGACAAGAAAAGAAGTAAAGTTTTGAGGTTTTTGAGCGATTTTGTTCCCTGAAGTCAACTGCCGTAGTTTTTGAAAGTTCGATAAATGTGTAAAGCTTGTGTCTTTATTAGATCAGTATCTCAAAACTTAGGTTCCAGTGAAACTCTGGAAACCCAATCATTTGATTATCGTTTAGATTGTTGTAATTTGTTAAATTAGGAACTTGTTGGTCAGCATCACGGCGACTGACTTCATTTAGTTTACTACCACTATGAGAGTGGCAAGTTCTTCTGGTATTTCACACCTTATTCTACTTCTTTAATGTCAAATGAGCTCGACCTTTCAGCAAGGAATCATGTTTTTCCGTAGCTGCTATAAAAATAAGTTACCACTTCCTGTACAATTCGTGACTTCGATATCCAAGTTTTTGCCTTCCTAGAGCAATAGGTGTTGCCTTTTTTTTTTCTCAGAAATTAGACATATCAACCTGGTAATGGAACTGATGTTGCTATATTTTCTTTCGGTGATTTTCATTTTTTTTATTTTTAAATCCAGCTCCAATGCTCCAACTGAATTCACAATCCGTAAGTACAATTCCTTTATTTTTTTACTAATCCTTATTGTATGAGTCAATTCTTTACTGTGAAGACAAAAGGATAGCTGACTAATTTTACGGTATCCTTTTTCAAGAAACTGAGTAAATTTCTTCTATGTCCGAAGTGTCTAACTTAGGATTGAAAACAAACTTAAAGGCTTCATTTCACTGTTTGATCGTCTTAAAGTTTTCTTCGCATTATGAATGTTATGTAGTGAGTAGTAACTGAGCCTTTTTTGCTCTTGGTAGGTTTATAGAGCATTGGAAGAAACATGCTAATCGGTTTACATATCATGTGTGACAGATGGCCTGTGGCCTGACTATAATGATGGATCATGGCCTGCATGTTGTGGTAGATCAGAATTTGACGAAAAAGAGGTAGCTGTTTTTTTGTTTTTCAATTTACATTACCTATTTTACTTTCAATCTGGTGCACTTGGAGTCATTTACATGTTGTGGATCTCTAAAGTGGGTGATCTTGGGTGCCTGTGGTGGAAGCCACAAAGAATTTGGCATATCTTAAATTTGATATTAGATTATTTGTTTACTCTAGGTCTCTGTTATTATATTTTCAGCTAATAATTCTATGATGGTAACCCTACGATCTGGATTATGTAAAACTGAACAGCTCAGGTGTTTTTTTTTTCCTTTCTCTGTGCTATATATCCTATCATATTTAAGGAGAACTTCTGTGTTCATACTTTTCTGTTCAAAGTATTCCTTTTGTAGTTATCTAATATCAGAATCTTATCAACTCATTTATGTGTGCTTACTTATGTTGATTATCTAGCTTCCATACATTTTATGTTGATTATCCAGCTTCCATATATTTTCAGAAATCATTATCATGGGTTATGTTCTTGTTTCAAAAGCAATATCACGTCTTACCTTTGCTAAGTTTTTGTACTGCACAGATCTCAACATTGCTTGATGGTCTAGAAAAGTATTGGCCATCTTTAAGTTGTGATTCATCATCAACTTGCCATGGTGGGAGGGGATCTTTCTGGGCTCATGAGGTGGCTGTCAAATTTCTTCTCATACTAATTTCAAATTAAACGATCTGTTAACATCTTTCAGAACTAACATAGGTTTACTTTTTGTGCTTTGCGGTGGCCGAATGTGATGATTCTTACTTGCAGTGGGGTAATAGTCTTCAACTTTTTCTGTGATTTATTAATTGAGGTTTGAACTCATCTATTATTTTGGAATAAATGGAAGCGTATTATCTAGTACTACACTATGAGTCTTGTTAAATACTTCTGGCATGCACATGGATGTAAATAGCACAGTTGAGACAGCAGAGAGGGGGGAGAGGTAGTATACCATCTTCCAAATAGTTCCTGAGAAGCAAACATATTTGCTGATGTTATCTTTCCTCAAGTCCTTGTCTTTCCCTCCCGTTAGTTGCAGGGGACATGGTACACAGAACCCAAAAAAAGCATGACACACGGCTACTATTACACCAATTTAAACCTGGACCTAATACTTCATTTACATTATAAGTAGACCATGCTAATTGTGCTTCTTTTTCTAAGATGATGAGTAGTTGCCATGCTACAACTGTATCTGGTAATGAATCAGCAAGCAAGATGATTATGTCACTAAGGCAGGAAATTTGAACATGCATATGACTTTAGGATATTATAAATTTGAATCTTGTAGAAACACTGCTTTTCTGCTGGCCAGATTTACTGTGGATGACCTTTTTAAATGTAGAGTCACCATATGGGATTTATTAGGATAACGTTTTTGTTAAAACATTTTGGGATAGTCTCTAATTTGTGGATCAAAGGGGTGTACCTTTATGCAATTTCATGCCAGAAGCAAAATACCTGTAGCTATACTTTCTTGATCGTTAATCTTTTCTTCTAAAATCTAATGCTTTTTACTAAATGTATATGGACATAATAATTAGCATACTTTTACTTGCAGAGAAGCATGGGACGTGCTCCTTTCCAGTTTTTCGAGATGAATATGATTACTTTTCAACAACACTCAATGTTTACTTCAAGCATAATGTGACGGTAAGTGTGGAAAGCTCTTTATGTTGGTTGGAGACTTGATTTATTTCACTGCAAACTATGTCTCGTAATATAAACAATCAAGAGAAAATACTTTGAAAGGTTGAAAAAACTGGTAGTAGAGACTGTGATATAGGACAAACCCAGATTGTCTAGCTTTTTTCTCACCACTTTCTCCCTCCTGATTTTTCTCTTGATTCCCCATCCAGGCCTGAGCTTAATGAGTTGCCTGCAGTGACCTAAATTGGTACCTGGAGTTTCTAGGATTCACCTTGGCAACATTCGTAGTTTCCTTGGTTTAATTGCTGCACTGTTGTTGACTGTTCAAATACTAGACTGTCTGTGCAAGTTTCCTAGCCTTCATCATCATTTTGTATATGGAATATCAGTTAACTGGTTGTTTATCTTCCTTTTTCTGAATGCTTTATTCCAGAAAGTATTGAATGAAGCTGGTTATGTTCCTTCAAATACTGAAAAATATCCTCTCGGGGGAATTATCTCCTCTATAGAGAATGCTTTCCATGCAACCCCATCAGTGAGTTGCTCAAAAGGTGCTGTGGAGGAACTTTATTTATGCTTCTACAAAAATTTCAAGGTTAGAATTCTCACAATTACTTGGAATTGACATTCAGTTGGATGAAAATGGTTAGAGGATAATAGAGATAACCAATCCTAAAGTACTCAACAATTTAGGATTTTTTTCAATTCAGTACCTAAGCTTTTAAAATTTGTAATTGAGTGATCAACTTTTTAAAATCTTCGCAAGTCAATTCAAAACATTAGTTTTTGTTGATGTAACATGACATCAACAAAAGCTGACATTTTAAAATGAATTGCTAAGGTTTTAAAAAGTTGATCTCCTAATTGAATTTTTTTTAAAATTTGGAAATTGAATTAAAAAATCTTAAAAGGTTAGACACTTTTGAATATGTTATCTCGAGAATAATATGATTACTCTGGTTTACACAGCCGCAAGGTAAAGTATAAGTTAATGTGATAGTATCGGTAGTTGTTGTTTCAACGTGCTTTAGCTTTATCTTTAAAAGTCTCATTTTTCCCATTCAATTCATTCTCAATCAATTTCCATTTAAAAAACTTGGAGAATAAATTGGTTTTATAAGCAATGTTCAATTTTCGAGTGATATATGTCAGACTTTCATAATATAATTCATTAGTTTGCTGCATATCTTGGGTTTTGAGTTTTGTTCTAACTTTTATTCTGATGATCATTTACAGCCTCGAGACTGTGTGATTGGATCAATAATTCAAGATGACATATATTCTTCTAAAAACTCATGCCCGCAGTATGTTAGCTTGCCAACATATGTTTCATTGGGTAAGTTCTGAATGTTGTTCTGCTATCATTGTTGTTGGATAGATATAGGATGCCAATGCCTCTGGTACTGCTATTTATAAATCATGAGAGTATCATACTTCAGACTGTAAGTAATAAATGGCTCACTGGCCATCTACTTTGCAACAACACATCAGACTATTGTTTGCTTGCTATGAGCCTATGATCGTTTGAACTCTTGGGATCATCTTTTATGAGCTTAATGAGAATGGTCAAAATTAAACAATTCAGTTCTCAAATTCGGTGTGACTTTGTTGCATCTGGCATAATATGCTATACAACTTGATGGAAAGGCATGCAAGATTACTTTTTCGTGGATTGCACTTCATTACTCCATTGAGAGGGAACCTGACTTGAAGGCGAAATATTGTCTTTCTTGTTGAGGTTGCAGGAGCATCTCTTTTGAATAGTTCCTTTCTGAGTGTCATGGGAATTTTGCTAACTGAATGATGACCTTCAATCACTAGATAACATCTTTCATGTTGAAACTTGATAAAAAAAATCGCGAAGAATGCAGTTCTAGCCACTCTGTTAGTTGCAGTGTAGCACACTTCTGTGATTCTAAACTTTCTGAAATATCTGCATATCTGGATATTCTCCTTTTGTATATTGGCTTGCTCAATTTTGTATATGGTCTAGGTTGTGTGGCTTTTGTACTTTCTAGTCTCTGAATTTGCATTTCTCATGCAGTTGATTGGCTTATATAACTTTGTACTTGGAAATAGAATTGGAAAATCCCAATCCCATTGCCATTTACTTGAATGGAAAACGAACTCCTTGTTAATCAAAGTCTTTGAATTTGGTAAACTTAGAATTCAGAGGGCTTTGCAAAAAACAAATAAGGAACATGACATTAACAACCTCTGCCATGCAATTTAGTTATTCGATATCTGCAATTGGAGTGGTTAGCATTTGGTTGAAGGTTGGACAAATTGATTAATTTTGGAGTTGCGACTCATGCCACTCTTCTCTATCAAATAGACTATTTGAAATATTTATGGTTTTCTTGACCCAAACTTATTGCAAGTGTCTAAATGCTATTGGTCTGGAGATTGCATAACATCAATGTTGGGAAGGCATTGAACCATGACTGGACAAAGAGAAGAAAGATGTAAAATAATTTGATTCATTCAAGAATTATGCTGTCAAACTTTGGTGCTCAATTTCAATGGACTATCCTAGCTTTTATATTGCCTATTTCTTCTAGAGATGTCTGATCCTTTCCCTTTTGCTGGTGCATCCGCTAAACATACGATTACAGTACTCATAAAATCACATCTGACGTTAACCTATCCTTTCATTGTAGGCCTTGATGGTGCCAATGACACCAGCACATGGATGGCTGATAATGAGTCTTTCTGAGGGTTTGAGGCCATACCCGTCCTTCACTTCTCTACAGTTGCTGATACCTTGTAGACGGGATGAGATGAGATTGCTCTATGGTTAACTATGCAATAATGAACCTACCTTGCTGCCTTGCTGCATTTAAGCTTATTTAACTCAATAATTTATATGGGAAGTATTACCTTACCCATAAATATGATTCCTTGGAAAGCATTTGTAGTGGGAGTCGTGTGTATTTTACCTCACTGTATACCTCATGGAATCGTTAGAATGGATAACTATTGGACAAAGTTCTTAAATTTATGAACAAGTTCTCGTTAGAATGGATGACTACTGAACAAAGTTCTAAAATTTGTGAACAAGCGCCAAGGTTTATATAACGTTTTACATACCTGCAGTACTTAACCTTGCTGCAGTGCTTTCACTTCAGAATACCAAAGTCTCTAACCCTTGTGGCCATTTAACCATAAATTCACGTCTCCGAATAAAATATTAATAAACACCTTTTGCAAAAGTTGCACCAAATTCAAATACAAGGATTACACAGCTTTCATTTCTTCTGAAATTAGCTGTATGTAACTAGATGCATGCGGTTGCTCATAAAGAACAGCTACTTTATCCTTTCAATATCTGTGAGAATCTCAGGACCAAATAATGTTCGGGGTTCCTTGGAATTAGCCACTTAGGATACGGTCTTTGTCCTACTGAAGCTGTCGATTCTTATATACTTCCATACTCTCTCCTTGAGCTTATGGTTGAAAGCCTAAGCCAATCATTCTTCCCAAAAAGCTTGGTCACCTCATGTAATCTGCTACTATTTGCAAGCTACCCCTATCAAAACGTGGAAAAACTGGATTTCTGCATCTCGGACTACTATTTCCAGTCCTAATATTATAAGCACATGCGCCAGAAAGTCAAAACAATTGATGTCAATATAAGGATGATGGTTCAGTAGAAGTGAAAATTGTACAGATGGTTTTCTTGCCAGAGGGCATTAGATTAGAAATTTATACATTAACATTGCTGATGCACCTATAACTTGTAAAGTTTGAAACTTAAAATTTGCTGCTTTTCCAATAGCATCTGCAGTGAAAACAGTTAAGAAATATGGATAAAGAAAACCCAAAGAGAATGTAGAATCTTTTTATAGCACCCCTTCTCTCATATTATGCTTCCAATCAGTTATAGAAGGGGTTTGTAGGAATGTTTTCTGATTTATCTAGAAAATGCGTGCTCGTAAGTAAAGAGATGGTGCAATTTGTCCTACCTTGGAGGAAAGACCAAATACATACTCATCCTCATCGTGATCGCGCATTCAAGTCAGAGAATGTGCAATTCATCCTATCTTGAAGGTAAGCCCACTCATCCTCACAAATTAAGTCACACTGGTAAGTAACCACTTCATCCAGGTAGAAAAGCAAAATTTTGAGAGGTATTCAGGCAAATCTGCCTGCAGAACATCAGAGTCAGATAATCAGCTCAATGCACTGTTCCCCAAATAGACTAATTACAACAATTCCAAAAATAACTATTGGACAGTGCTAAATAGAATGAATAAAAGATAGTTCTAAAGTGAGAAGAAAAGTGCCACCCTGAAATCAGGTTTCAATGACCAAGATTTAGATATCATAAAAAAAATCAGAAGCTGCTTATAGATGGAGAAATCTCGAAGAATATAATTGTAACAACCAATTGACACAACCATTCTCCTACTTTCAGATAGAATTTAGAATCAGATTAAGATTGCAACTCAAAAAATCATTGGTTCATGGTGTGATTTGACAAGTTTTAGGCATAAAAACAGTTTAGAAATAATTAATGACATGATTTGTTGACCCAGATTTTAACCATATCAATACTATGACATCAATCAAGATGTACTTGATCTTCTGTGCAAGTATAGAAAGAATGCAATTTAAAAAAGAAGCTCCTAATCAACAAGATATAACGATTAACTCTTGTAAGATTACTCAAGTTTGTGATGGCAACAGAACCTTGCAGTAAAAGAATATAGATAGTTAATCGAGATAGTGACTCACACTGGCCCATGATGCAGAAAACCCATCAACAGAGAGCAACCAACTACCTGCCCCAGCTTGAAAACCCAGCCTTTCGTTTGATGAATCAAACTCTGGTGCCTCATAATCATAGCTGGCCATATCATCAAATTTCCTTCTCTTGTTCTTTTTTCTTTTTTCTTTCTTTCTGTGCTTTCTTTTAGCTGATAATCCATCATCAAACTCTGAAACATTTCCTTCCGACTGTCCATTGGGACTTACCAGTACATACTTGTCAGATTTTCGAAAACTTATTTTATTATGAAAAAATAACAATTCCCACGATTCTGGAGTTGGGCATTTCTCTGATAGTTCATAGTGAAGAACCCAGGACTGAAGCCCCAAGAACTTGATTGCTTCTGTGGCTTTCATCTTGAAGCACTCATTCAGCATAGGGACCAAGCTATCAATACTGCTTGAAAAGGAGCCAATTTGGGACACAATAACTTTGATTTTTTCTAGTTCTTCCAGGGACTCTTCATCCTGTGCAAGCCGCAAAAGCTGGCGCCCTTGACTTATAACAGCATTTAAGAGAAGCAGTTGATCAATACATTCAAAACCATTCTTTTTGGAAAGTATGAACTCAAGCCACAGTGATGAGTAGCCAGGATTTCCTGTTTCAATTCTTGGGTCCAAATATTTATGCAGTAACTCGAGAAAATTGTGTAATTCCTGCTCTTGAAGGGTGATTAGAAGGTGGTTACATAAAAACGAAAAAGATTCCTCCATCAGAAACTCATCAATAACATCCCACACATCTCTTGAATCCTCTTCATACATCAAGCAGACGAAGAACTCCAGAAAGAAATTTGTATCAATGGACAGAATACTACCATCTTTCAGTGACTCAGCAAATTCATCTGACGACCAAAATTCAGGCACATTATCGATAAGATTCTCCACTGTTCGTAGTACGTCCAAATCCATGAGGTAATGCGGCTTTGTAGCAACCACTGCAGGTGACTGTCCATGTTTTCCTTTCCACTCAAGCTCTTCCCAGCAAATATCACGATTGACAAAAGCAAATTGAGATAATGCCTTGGCGCCTTTTTTGGGCTCCATTCCACCACCAACAGCAAAGTGTGAAAACCATTGCAGAATACGAGTTGGATGTCCTGCATCATCACATAGACATATGAACAATCCACTTGTACGTCACAGAAACACAGTACTAGTTACTTCATCAACACGTAGCCTGTAAGTAAAACATACAACAATCCATCTGCTTATGAGAAGATCAACCAAGCAAGCACTAAAATGAAAGGTATAATGCGATGAACGGCTTACCATCAAAAAACTTCTCAAGCACACAGCTTCTCTTGGCCAGAAGGAGACCAACTTTTTGTGGCCTCCTCTCAAATATCATCCGAAAAAGCTGGGAAGCTAGAACCTCGTTTCTAGTCCTAGCCCTTAATAAGCTGACAAACAAGTCACGCTTACGGTGCGGGGCAATGGAAGTAATGCCTGAAATGGTGTTGCAAAGCCATAGACGAGCTTCTGATCGACCTCCGACAGTCAACAGTGACCATATAACAGACCCCAAATCTTCCAAAAGAGAAATCCACCTCTTGCCCACATCGCTGCCTCCACTGACATCACTTTTCCAGTCAGACTCCGACAAAAACAACCGAATCATTATCGATTACCTTGTACCCGGATACGGTCTCTGCCAAGTGACAAGCGCTAGTCTGATGGATTTGAGCAATACAGCAAAGAAATTCAATGGAATGGCAACCCCAGAACCCGATAACTAGGTCGTTTAATTAAGTAGAAAAACAAAGGGATTCACACAAGAAGCCCGATCAGTGGGAAGGTGTAGAAATGCAGATAAACAGAGTTTCGGTGAAAGTATGGTCGGAACGGGAGACTTCCGGACCTTCTACTAAAATAAAAAACCTAACTTTGCATTTGGACTACTGTATATACCTTTTAATCAGTTCTCTATTAATATTTTATAATTTTAATTTTAAACTATATTGATTAGATTAGATTAGATGTTGGAATCCTAAGAATAGAAAAGAAAACCCTGGCGTGGTCTTTGCGTTCCAACTGTCTCATCTTTGGACCTGCTGCCTTCTCTCAACACCCTCTCATCTTCTCTCTTGTTAGCTGGTAACCCTCTTCCCTAAGACTGCGACTCCAACCTCAACTCTTCCTTCATTATTTAATCCAATTTCCTTAAGTTTTGAAGCTGTTCCTGTGCTATTACTTTTTTCCTAATTCAGGCCTTTGTTTTGTTCCAATGTTGTACCTGGGTGTTTTATGGCTGCCTCTGATGTCCTGAACTACTTTTTCTCCGTCGGTGTTTGGTGTACTGCTTATATTGCCGTGGCTATTCTCTCTTCCTTCCGTGTCTTCAGTTCTCTTTGTGGATACTGAAGCTGCTGTTTCTTTTTCTTTGACATTCGATCAATAGGCTGATCATGGGCTACGCACAACTTGTTATTGGCCCTGCAGGCAGTGGAAAGGTGATTTCTTTTTTCTGGGTTTCTGCAATTTCTTTTGTTTACGCTCAAGGAGCTCCTCTTTTTTCTATCATGGTTTCTTAAAGTTTGCTTTTGCTGTAAATTTGCTTTCATGTTATTTTGACGACGAGTTGATTGAGGATGCCATTTGTGTTATATGCATGCTTCAAGTCATTTTGTTTGTCTTTCCATTCAGTCCACTTACTGCTCTAGTTTGCACCAACACTGTGAGGCTATTGGGAGGTCAATACATATTGTTAACCTGGATCCTGCTGCAGAGAATTTCGATTATCCCGTGGATGTGGGTGAGTAGAGTCTTGCTTTAACTGGCTGTAATTTCATCTGTTACTCCCGTTACTTCGGATTGAGAGTACTAAAATTGGTTTGCTTGCAGATATTAGGGAACTAATTTCTTTGGATGATGTTATGGAAGAACTTGGTCTGGGTCCCAATGGAGCACTTATTTACTGCATGGAGTATCCTTTTTGTGTAGCCATAATGCTTGATTTTACATCCCTACCTTCAATGTGTTGCCGTGGGCTTCTTTCTTTCTTGTTTTCTTCCTCTTTGCGCTCCATGGACCTATTTTTCAAATACAAGGATTGTTCAATATCATGGCATATAATGTAAGCACCCGGAGCATTGTCTGAGCATGTTTTATAGTGCTCCTCATGGTTTAACTTTCCGTGGTCATAAAAAGGATCTCCTTGAGAGCACAAGATTGAGAGACTGTGGTAAATAGTTATGGAAAAGCATATTCTTCTATTTTCTTTTTGTTTCCCTGACTTTTGGGTGGCCTTAATTCAATAATTAGACAACTGGAAGACAATTTGGATGCTTGGTTAACAGAAGAGTTGGACAATTACTTGGATGATGACTATCTAGTGTTTGATTGCCCAGGTATCCATGTATGCGTGCTTATAGAGACAGATGTATGTATGCATGAAATTTTTGTAACATCTGCACCATAAGATATGAAAAGGAACTAATTTCTTTCTCTCTAAAATGCTTTCAGGCCAGATAGAACTCTTTTCACATGTTCCTGTGCTTAAAAACTTCGCGGAGCATTTGAAAAAGAAAAACTTCAATGTTTGCGCTGTCTATTTGCTTGATTCGCAGGTTGTTATTTTTTTTTTTATTCTGCTTCCTGCAGCTCGCCTTTGGTGATCTGGTCTTATCATTTTATTTTGTTTACGTGCAATTACTTAGAAGTATCCTTTTTCTTTTTCAGTTTATCTCAGATGTGACAAAGTTTATCAGTGGTTGTATGGCATCCCTTTCAGCAATGATTCAGCTTGAATTACCTCATGTTAATATCCTCTCCAAGATGGATCTTGTTACTAACAAAAAAGACATTGAAGAGTGGGTTCTTTACCTTTCCATTGTTCTTTCAAGACTCCTTAAAAACATTCTAACTAAATATTATTCTGGTTTATCATGTATCTTTGCTGGTCCTAGCTACTTGAATCCAGAGCCTCAAATTTTGCTGTCAGAACTTAATAAGCGAATGGCTCCCCAGTTTGTGAAGTTAAACAAGTCTTTGATCGATTTGGTGAGTAGATAACCTATTTAAGTTACCTTGTTTACTTGGTTAACTTTCTTTTTTAAATGGTTGACAAAGTGTGTGTTGGTTTGGAAGGCAGGGGTTTTGTATTTCTTTAGGGCTGGGATTTGTGTGGGATGGTAGGGGTAACATAATTTCAATCCTTAGGGCTATAGGTACTTAAATGAATTGGAGTAATGATTAATATCTGTAGTTAAGTTGCTTTCTGATTTTGCATTTTGTTTTCCTCTCAGAATCAATGACTACTTTTGTTTGTTAGGTTGATCAATATAGCATGGTGAGCTTTGTGCCGCTTGACCTAAGAAAGGAGAGCAGGTACTGTGTCCATTCTTGATAATAGGATTTTATCATTCATTTGCAAAATGATCTATATTCTTTTTACAATATTATTCATGTTGAAAAAAATAAAAGGGATCACATTCATATGGAGTAAGCTGTTGGTTGGTGAAACTTATTTGACCTGTCAGAGGTTATATAGAGAGTTGCAGATGTCCCTTTGCTGTAGTGTTCTCTGGAACGGCAACTGGTACAGTAGATGCATCTAGCTTGTCTGAAAGTCTACAGGAAAACTTAGTCTTGTATCTGTGGGATGTATACTTTGGAATCCCAGAATCATAAGAAATGTTGTAGGATTTGATAATGAAGCTTTGAGTTACTGGGGTTGGTGGTGTGATTTGTTCATTTAGTCAACATATGAGCAAAGGCAAAAAGCTCTTCAAGTTGATAACTGGAAACAAATATAGAGGAAAATCAGATTTTGGGTTTAAACATGAGAAATGTATTGCTCTTGCTGCCAGCATTAAGATGTTCATTTTGACAAGGAAGAAGAACAAATAACTGAGTTGTGTCTTGTGCTTAATTATTGTGCAGCATACAGTACGTGTTGGCCCAGATTGACAACTGTATCCAGTACGGTGAAGATGCAGACGTGAAGGTCAGAGATATTGATCCAGAGGACGATGACTCCTGAGCTATGTAAACAAAAAACCTAATATTGGCGAAATGCCATCTCGTATATAGATATGGCAAGTTGATATGAGGGGAGTTATAATCTATTTTTTACATGGTTACTGCATCTCCCTCCCCTCCCAAAGCTCTAACAAAGTGAGTGCATTGTTAACTGCAAGATTTGTTGCCATTTGCCATTCATGTGGGAGTGTTACAAATGACACTTTTTGATTAACAAACTTCGTATTTTGTTTTTATTTTTTATCATTCAGTAATCATATCAAGTTGGTAATCTTCTTTCAGTCTGCTGAAAGCAAGTGCATCATGCAAGTGCAGGGTGAATACGGATACGAGTAGGAACAGAAATCATTCCTCCGAAGCACTTCTCATCTTCTTCTTACTATTATTACTGGTTTTCTTTTGCTGCAAATTAGGAACCCGATAACAAATTATCATTGCCATTATTAGTATTGCTCACTACAGACGATCGTACATGATAAACCCAAGGGAGAGGGGGTTACACATGTTCCCTTGTCCTTGACTTCTGTTATAAGCGTTAACTATACTTCAAAATGACGTCGTATAATGTCATATGTAGTTTCAAATTTCTTAAACTTCTAAATTAAGTCCCAAATTAGTTTAAATTAAATTCTCTTTTAACGATCTTTTATGTACGAAACATTATGTTCTTAATATGTTGGTGATGATTATAAGTTAGAATCAGGTTAAAAATATTTAAAAAATTTTAATTTGTCTTTAATTTTTTAACAAAAATGTCATCATATATTAATATTAACATCTATTAGCAATATGTCATGATTATTAAATATTAAGAATGTCTAAAGAGTTTAATTTAACCTACTTATACTTACTTATAATCTATAATTGAAGGGTCAATTATAAAAAAAATTAAAATTTACTCAATTTTGTAATACTAACTCAAACTTTAAAAAGAAACACTAAAATGCTCTAACTTTTAATAATTTGTCATTAGACTTTCAATTAATCATGTTAATGTGGCAGACTACGTTGGTAAATTTATTTTTTCCACATGTACATATGAGGATTAAATATTATATGTCAAATATATATTTTTTAAAGTTAAAAAATACTTAAAATACCACAAATCCTAAAATCAACAATGGTGTATTTTAATAAGTGCAACAAAGATGCCTATTGTGTAACTAAAATCAAGTCCAATGTGAATTTACCTTAACTTCTTAAAACTTCATCAATGGTGAATTCTACTAAAATAGGCTTGTTTGTGGGTATCTTCCACCCTACTTTTGAAAGATCAAAACAATTAGCACATTTGAAGAATCCTTTCATGTTAGTTGTTTCATTTAAAACTAGACTTGGCTTAGAAACTTGCAGCCAGTGGATGTGAATCTTTGCCTAAGAGGAGATATTTTTCAAGAACACATTCAAGTTACATCAAGTGAAATAATTCTCTTTGGACACAGCCTAAGGATGATAATGTCTTAGAAGCTATTACAAGTGAAAAGGTTACATCAAGTCATTTATAGCAAATAACTATCTACGGACACAACGTAAGGATGATAATATCTTGTGGAGTTATTACATGTGAAAAGGTTACTTGGATGTGTTCTTGAAAAACATCTCCTTCTAGGTAAAGGTTCACATCCACCGGCTATAAGTTTCTAAGCCAAGTCTAAGTCATCTAGGCATATACCACAAGCTTTGTAACTCATGAAATAGTTTATATGATTCACCACGTGAACCTAAGGTAGTTCAACTGAACAATTGTTATGAGAGTTGTTTCGCATGGAAGGATGATGATAAGAATGAGAATAAATATAGTGAAAAATGAGAATGAATGCTGTCATTATAATTATGATGGTTGATTAAGAGAAATAAATGATTACCATTATTATTGACAGGGGTTAGTTTGTGAAAAATATTAAAAAATAAAACTTTATTATATTTTAATTAATACAATA
>JANIPM010000009.1:14499499-14509847 GCA_027478405.1 Erythroxylum cassinoides
TATTATTTTAATTAATAATAAAATAGTTCAGGTTTCAAGAAATACTTCCCAATTTCAATTAGTTCAGTTCCTACATAAGCAAAGAAATAGATTCTTTTTCGTCAAAGGTTTATAAGTCGTTACGAACAACGTGGATTCTCTCAGGCCTGTTATCCGAGCATGAGAGGAGCTTTTGGGTCTATCGATCGTGGCGGAAGTCAAACATGATAATTATTCAGTTAAAAATTAATCAGCTCACAAATCCAACCAACGTGCCTGACCAAAATATCCTCCCAAGTGCTATTGTTAATTGCCACAGGCAGCGCATGTTTCCAAATGAAAACTTAACGCATATTTTTGTTATTGCAGTTTCATTTTTTGACATCATCATCATCCCAATTACAGAACGAGCATCATGTAATAAACTCTCCTTTTTAAACAAGATGTGGGGGGGAGGGGGTGTCCTATGGTACAAACTACGCGCGCAAGGCTCTGACCCACGGCCATGGGAGAAGAGACACCAACATAGAAATGTCTTATTTCTAGCAAGCACATAAACTTCGGCAATCCCAAACTACTGAGCGAAGAGTAGTATTTGGCACCATCCAACTTTTGTTGCATCAGATAGCTCCCAATTATGGATACTTCCTCGGAGAAATTTGACCAAAAACACATTATTAGTTCAACTGCTAGTATTGTTTCCCCATACATTATCCCATGCGCCAGTAGGAGCAGCCTTTGGCCCCTCAATGTAGTTCTGATTCCCACGAGGATTGTGTGGAGCCAGTGGCTCACCACGTCCAGGTCCTTGAACTTTTCTGGGTTTTGTTTTGATTCCCAAGATTCTCAAAACAAATCTCGCCAACTCTCCATACAGCATTCCCGTGCGATCAAAAAGCTGCAAATGACAGTTTTTAAGAGTTATGTATGTGTATATCATCAGATGGTTAATTATACTTTTACTTATACATAGAAGGACTGGAGAGATAAATTCTAGTAAGGAGCAAAACCTGGAGCAGTGCAGTCATAAACATGTGGAATGCCTGAGTGTTCTGGTCTATCAAAACTGATATCCGGCCAAAAATGTTCACAACACCTTGCATCTGCCACAAAAAAAAGACATACTTGAACAAAAACTTAAAGCACAGAAAAGATATGACAAAGGTCATAGGAATCTTGCTCATTCTAGAAAATATGACGAGACACAATCAATTTAGTTCAGTATAGTAAGTATAATAGGCTGTGAACATGCAGTACAACTCCTACCAACTTGCTAAATTTTAATAGCAAGTTTACTAATTGGATGTGATTAAAATTATAATATACAACCTAAAAGTCGTTCTACATCAATGATGCCACTGAAAAGCTTCAGTGGACTCAGAATTACATAGGATTGTCGACTCATAGCAGAGTAACTTATATAACACCTATCATTGACGAAGGGTGAGAAAATAGATTGAAAAAGTACATGGTTCCAGTTAATAAAGGGGATCTTGACCTAATACAATAAAAGACCACTGATATAGGTGAAGGAAAAGAAAAAAGCCTAGACAAAATATTCGTTAGATTCAGAAGGACAATGTATCAGGTCTCTATCTGCAGTTTAACTGTTCATTCCAGAAATATGTAAAGGTTATAAGGACTTCACAGTCACAAAATGGAGGAATATGAAACAGGAAAGGGAGATATTCCTACCATTTGAAGGAAAGAAATCCAAAAGCCAGGAGGAGATGGTGGAGCACCAAAGGGATTATTTGGATCTTGATCACCATAAGGTCCCATGCCGGTTCCATAACCACCCATTGGGCCACCAAAGCCATTGTTGTACATCCCACCACCATACATGCCACCTCCATATAAACCACCATAACCTCCTCGATACATGTTGTTCCCATACAATCCACCACCATAATTCCCTCCATATCCACCATAAGACCCATACATTCCAGAACCATATCCAGAATTATAATTTACACCAGATCCATAGCCTGTATACATGCAAAAAAGTTCCATATAACCAAGCATATACTAAAAAACGAAAGAAAAATAGGAATAAGTACTCAGCGCAATAAAGCTATATGACCAGAAAGAATGTACTATTAATTTAGTTGAGAATACACTGATAGGTTTCAAATATTAGAATATAAATGCACCAAGAACTTACTTCTTTCCTTCTTCAAGTATAGGATTGAGTGAAAAGAAAATTTAATATACAACAGAAAGGGTATTCTAAGAGCATAAATAGTTACTACTTATTAAACAAAAAAAGATATAAACAGAAGTCCACATTTGATTACATGAGCAAACCGATGCACGCAGGTTAGTTAAAAGGTAAACAAGTACCTCCATACATATTCCCATATGTTTGTTGCTGCTCCCAAGGCCGGGTGGGCACAGGTCTACCAAGAGAATTTCGATTTGCAACTGTGTTTGTATCACTGTTTGAGACAATTTCACCTGGTTTTGCAGTTCCAGATGCCTCTACTACATCACTGGTGCTGCCAGGTGATGGTGGTTTAAAAGGTGTTGGGCCACTTGAAGCCCCTGTTCGTTCCCAAGGCTTTGCCGGAGGACCACTACCTGCAATTGGATAACAGAATCTATTAGAATCTATATATAAATATAAGTGTATATGTTGATGAAAGTTTTAACAACCTTGCATGTAAATAGAAAGATACAAATACATGCAATTTTTAAAATTGAGAACAGAATTATAACCAGCATCAAAAGCAATATCAAAGTAACAATTGATCAATCCCTCTACTCCTTACATCTACTATAGGTCCTAAAATTCTCTCATCCAAAGATATGTTGCACCTGATTCTAAACTCTTCTCATTAACTTTGTAACAAGGGATAAAGCCTCACCGACACCTTGAACTTTCATAACCAACGAGCGGTTTGACATTCATAAACCTGAATGTATGCCCTGTGCATAAGCGTTAAGAAGCCAGGCTCATATTGTACAGCTCCAAATAATTGAACCGACGTCTCAACAATAGATCGGAACCAAAGCTAGTAGCAAAGTTTTAGGAATCTTAATGAAAATGCTTCGGTTCCGTTAAAACATGCACGTATGCTACGAATTGTCCCCGCTAACCCATAACAATTCCATTAAAAAAAATTAATAATACAATTAACGAAACATGGGAGATACCATACGATCAAAGGACAATAATATTAACAACACGAAGCGAAGCCTAAAAACTCAACATTACTAGTAATAATAAAAAATAAAGCAATTTCACAAAGATCAAGTCAATAACAAGAAATCCAAATCAAAAGCCCGAAATTTAAGAAATAAAAAAGCCGTGATATATTGAAGATCGACACGAATAGAAAGGAAACCCTAATAAGAATAATCTCCGGGCGCTAAAAAGGAATTGTATAATCAATCACATATTTGTACCAAAAAAAAAGAACTGGTACGTGAAAAATGAAGAAGGTGACCGGGATCAAACCTGGTTGCTGCTGAGAATTGGAGTCCATGGGCGTTGTGTGTGTAAATTGCGGTCCGCGCTTTATCCTACGCTACGACCGCTCAAAGAGAGGGCGAGGCGAGAGAGAGAGGGGAGAGAGAAATTGCGGTCTTTGATTTAGTGGCCATTTCTTTTCATTAATGTGTATATGGATATTTAAATTAATAATTTAATACAAAATTATTTTATTTTATACAATATTAACGTTTTTAGTAGAGCGCGTACGGGTGGGCCAATACCGTGTACACATAACATAGGTAAATTGGAGTCTGATTAACAGTACATGCGTGAAAGAGGGCAGTTGGGGTGCTTCAAGTCCTTATCGGGTCATTTGGTTTTGCATTGATTTTGTACGGCCTGGTTCTTACCTTGTACCGAAAAATGCTGCAGTCATTTAAAATTTAGAACTAGAGTTTTATCTTTCGTGAAGAATTTACTTATTTTGAGAGAAAATTAGTCTAAGAGTAGATAACTTAAAGATACCTTTCTATAATTGAGATCCTCCTAGAACACTTCGTGGATAAAAAAAAATAATACTACGCCACTATTTCTTTAACATTTTATGGGTTGGAAGTAAAGAGAAACAGAGAGCACAATAATTTTCAGTACAAGTAAATACTTTCTCTTTGGTTCTATGTGCTAGAATATTTTATTCTTTAGGGCTTTTGCACCTGTTACTTTAATTTTTAATATTAATCTTTACTTTATTAAATTATAAGTTACAATTTAATATTTTAAATTTTTTTAGTGACAAAGTATAATAAGAAAATTAAATTAATTATATTTGTATGGTAATGCATACATATGTGGAGGTTGTTAATATCCAAATCACTCTTTTGAATATTCACATCGTATCTTTTCTTTTTCTTATTTTTACTTTTCTTACGTTAATATCTCTTTTCATTACAAGATTAATCCAACATTTTAAGGTGATTGACACATATTGTTAATGTAATCAACTTATACATTTAATCAAATTACAAATAATAGCATTTAGACTTCAAAATTGCATAATCTTTATTTATTATTGTTGGTGCCAATATGAAATTCGAGCGTGTCTGGGAAGAATTCTCACGAAATTTTTATCTAACTTCTTATTGATGATATAAGTAGGTTTCGAAAATTTAGAACTTAAAATCGAATACACAATATAAAGAAATTGGAAAAAAAAGTGTTTTTAGAGTGGAATGATTATTTATATGTATGTGCTTGAAGTTGTGTAGTGTTTTGGAGATTGTGTGCATCTTTTGTCATAATGCTAATAAATTTATGTAGTATTCTCAACTTCAAGTAGTTTTTTTCACACTTACCACGTTCTAGCTAATTTCTTGTCATTATTCTTTTAACTTCAGCCTCAAGCATCTCCTTTGTAACTTGCTAACTTCCACCCCTCTTAGTCATGTTTCTCCATCGTGTTCATTACTTACTCCCAACATGTTCAACCTCGACGTTTTAAACTTCTGTTATCCACAAATTCGCTGGCTAAACATTTTCTAGGCTTTCACGTTTTGGGCTCCTTTTACTTGTGGGTTGGATTTCTTTTTAAGCTATCAAGAATTGTCCCCTGTATATGTTTGGTTGAGTAGACCAAACATATGGTATAGATGTAACATCCTACTACCATAAAGTATATACCTAAATATCCAAGGACATTCAAGTACATATCTTATGATAATAGTATGTTAGAGCAAAAACAAATCCAACTTACACATGACATCAACTAACTTAATTTAAAGTCATGACAATTTAAAACCTTTCATTGCATTTATTCACGAAAGCTTACATTGTATTTTACAAACTTTACACAAGTTCCAGATAAAAACTACAAAATACAAATTACAACTTTTCTGATTTCAACTGACAGACCTCTGAGTCATAACTAGTACAAAATGATCCTCTAATCTGGATTAAGAAACTAGGTCTCCTATCTCGTACTTGTAAAGCCATGTTGCAATTTTTTATGAGTATTGTGAACTCAATGAGCTAACCATCATTTATGATTTCACCCAAGTCATATACACAAATCATATATTTTACAAATATTCATTCAGGACATGTATATTCCAAATACTCACATTAACATGGCATATTATGTAATCATTGCGAATTAGAAGAGATATTTACAAATACAAATGCACATGAGGCTCTATATTTGTTATTAATGTTGTGACCGAGTGCCTATCACATACGTATATAGATACTGGCCCATTGGACTCAGTCAAAATAGAATCACAGAGCATAACTCTATGTGCAGAATCAGAAATCATGGAGCAAAACTCTACGTGCAAGCACTTTCATATTGGCTACTCCGATCACAACGCCTTTATCTGAGCATACATTTTATGAAATGCATCAAATATAGAATACGCCATGTACAATAGTCACGTATGATGCACAGTTAGAATCTCATAGTCATCGGACCTAAGTCCGACATTCAACTTTCGTTGAGAATTCAAATATCATTCAACATTCAAATACACACAGAACACTTCCAATACATTTTCAAATATTAAACTCCTTGGACTTTAAGTTCGGAATTCATAAACAAATCACAAACATTTAATATTTGGAAATTAAACAAATGCAATCAATCCTAGAAAAATCATCCAGACTGACTCACAATACGCTCTGATATGCTATTGCCTTGATGGTTTGACAATGTCTGACTGTCGTCCAACGTGCTCCTCTATAATATATACAGCATATTGACATGTATTACACTTTTGCAGAAATGTATAAGCATGCCTTTATGACAATCTATGTATATCAAAAATGCACAATGCATGTTTAATGACAAATCCGAGTATCTTATCGAATTGTTATCACCAAATCATTCAGATATCAAAACCCTCATAAATAAAATTTGTACTTAGGGTTTGGATCACAATAAAACAATGTAAAACTAATTTCATATCCCAATTGATCATTTTAGATTTTTCTTACAACATACTTTTAGGTCAACTTTGCATGGTCATTCTGATAAGGTAATTGACACAATTATGCAACACTTCCTTCTAAAAAGTTGTACTCCAATATCTTAAGTTTATAATAAAACTAAGATCATATAATTTGATTTAGAAATATGAAAGTTATATTCAATTTACTTTGTACTGTTCTTTGAACCATAACACTACTCTACATTTAACTTCGAGTCAAAATTTTTAATTCTTATAGATAGAATTAAAATTCAATCTCTTCAGACAATTTGTAGCCATATATCTCTAATTTAAGTTAAATCAAGAATCATTCCATTTGGATACCTACTGATCAAAATATACTCAAAATACCAAACTATGTTTAGTGAAATAATACCAGTTATCATATTCCAATAATCCTCAACATGTTCATCTTAAATTCAACAACCAATCCATTTCAGATGGCTATAATTTTTGGTTGAGATGAAGAACAATGTGTTTTGAATCTAATGGTTTAAGAATCAAGTCATTTGGACATCGAGTGAAGAAGTTATAACAAAAATATCAAAAGATGTTCAGAAACAAACTGTTTGGAAAAGTTGAAAGTCGCGATTGTGCGTCTGCACGATCTCGTTGCGATCTTCTTCAACGATGTCGTGATTGTGCTGAAGCACGATCGCGACTTGAGACCGGCTTCTGACACCAAACAACTTCCTCTCTTTTTCTTCACCGTATATCTTCTTTTTCTCCTTCCATTTTGTGACTTGCAACCGGCTTCCTACACCAAACAACTCCCTCTCTTTTTCTTCACCGTATATTTTCTTCTTCTCCTTCCATTTTGTTTTCATTCTTTTCCAGATTACTCACTTCAAACACATCCTAAATATATTTCTAACTTCTATATAATCTCTAAACAAATCAAATTCAAGTTTACACATAAAAAATCAAAAATTCGAAACTTCACAAATTCTCTCTCTACTGTATTTTCCATATTTTGATTCTTACTTCAATCTTCTTCAATCAACACAAATAACACTCCAACTAATTCTTCTAACTAAAATTTAGCTCATCAGCACAAACCAAATCACAAAAATCCGATTCTTATACATACAATTTCTAGTTTTTGCACTTTGTTTCTTTTTCTACATTCATATGATGCATTTTCCCCTTTTTTTCTACTCATTCATTTCATCATAAATTTATCATTTAAGCAACTTTATTTCACGGCCTCACCAAAACTTCATTTCATATCATTTAACCCATTTAAATTCATGTAAATCCATCTCTAAAAATTCTTCACAATTTCACGTATGAATAGTAAAATCACCATATTCGGATTTCTTTAAACCAGAACAGAGTATATTTACATATATTCCTACATTAATTTTCCAACACTCTTTCACAACTCATTTCAAACTAAAAAAGATCCTATTTTATATTTCTATATCAAAAATCTTTCATCACCGAAACTACACTTCTTACTCATTTATGTATCCATTTATGAATGTTAAACTCAAGGATCACTTACTTGATTCAACAATAGTTCCAGCAATAAGAGTGAATCAAATGTACAGAATATTTCATAAACAAGATAGTGTTTTGGTGATGGTGTTTTCGGTGGAGAAACAATCAACAGAGAAATGAGAGAGAGCTGCAGAAATGGTTTTGCTTAACACTAAACTACATGGGTTGATAATTCAATGACACGTGGCACCTATGCATGTGGGCCATATGTCACCCTCTCATTTATCTCTTATTTTATTATTCCAAATACCCCAAATTTTCAAAAATTTCCTAAAATTCACCAAAAATTTCAAAACAATCATAATATTCTCCAAATAAATTTTCACCACAAATAAATCACAATTCACATCTTAATCACATTTATAACTCAATTATACAGGAAAAATGTCAATGAATGCATGTATAATCATATTCATGTTCAATAATCAAAATTCTTATGTATGTGCAAAAATGTGCAAATCTTGATATGCATTTTCTAGTTTCTTATTAATTTCTCATAATTCACTATTCTTGCCTTAACATGGGTAATAGGATGTTACAATTGAAATCCTCCTAGCATTTTATGAAATAGGTACAAAACCATTAGTCAAATTCTCAAACATGGATTAATAGTTTTGGGAAGTTCAGAAGCTAAAGAGAATCCAGTTAGAAGAGGAAGCCTGGAAACGTCATCAAGAAGATCCTTACCTAGCCCAAAATAAAATAGAATCCTTAATTGATAGGGAATGTTGGGCACAAAGATTCTCCTACATTTGAAATTCCTAACTACTCAGCCATTATAGAAGCTAAGAGATCTACCATATTCAAATTTAAAATTTATATTACTCCCTTAGGTTTCAATCGTTTCACTATAAATTCTTGTCATTTCACTCCATTCTCTACCTTAAACTTTACACAGTTTTCTTTTCTAGTATTTTCCCCTTTCTCTACTTACAAATCCTCTTTATAATTATTAACTTTTCTTAGACTATGTCTTCTACTCATCATACGTCTACCTCTTTCTCTATAGACTGCTAAATTAAATGCTATAGATGTACATCTTAGATTTTCTTTCTCTATACTTTTGTCAACAAATTCCATCAATTTTCCTACCTTTATTCTTTATGCAAGCTATAAAACTTGAGATAGTCTCTATTATCTACCTCCCTTTGTTAGAATAAGGTAATTAATTTAACCTTAAAATCTTTTTTAGGTTCTTCTTTCCAATTAGAATTCTCTTCTTTCATTATGGTAAAAGGTTTTCCCCATTTTGACCATAAATAAGGTCTACATTTAATTATTAGAATCTCTCCATCCACTGGATTCTCTTATCCATCTCTTCATTATTTAGGAGAGGTGAGCAAATCAAACTTCCCTCTGGAATTCCCCTTATTCCATGCCCTAAAATCTCTAAAACCATGGCCAAAGAGCATAAATCAATTGGTCAAATGGGTAGATAGGTTGTACCCATCTTATTATTTTTCTTAGAAAATATAAGGACTTTTTTAATTAATAGCCCTTTCATGAAACCTACTAAAATATCAACTTAGTCTTATATCTATTTTCTTAAAATTTTGGAGTCCCTCTAATCATTTTTATTTTTACTTTAAACATGCTTCAATTTTGATTAAAGATGTTTTCTTTCTAACTGGGCTATATGTGATTGGGGAAGATTTTTCATTTAGTGGAGGAAATTTCTAGTCTAGACTCTTGCACTTTAAGTGCTCTTTTTATTCTGAAATGATTAAAAGCTATCTTTCTTATAGGAATCTTATCTTTAAAGAAGAACATATTAAGTTCATTTGGGTCCTATTGAATCAGTTTTCTTTGCTATGCTAATAAAAAACCGAATTTGGAATTCCTTCCCTTTTGTAGAGGAGTAGCCTCTAGCAAATTCTTCGCTCTTGGTTTTATTTTTTTAGGATTCTTTCATAGGCATTTAGGGAGATGTTTTGCCAACCTTCCTCTTTAGAGGCTTAACTTATGTGTATGGTTTATTTGACTATAAACCCTTACTTTTTTCCTACAGCTCAAGGATAGGGAAGGTCTTCCTTCCACTAATCCTATATTTCCAAGTTTCCTTAACTTTCATCTTTCTGTCAATTTATGTAGCAAATCTTCTAAGGATGTCTTTAGTTTTTTACTGTCTTTGAAGACTAGGTAAATGGACCAATTCAATCATTTTAAGAATTTCTCTAAAAGGCTTTATTGACTAAAAATTTTCAATACTTTTGAATCTTCCTTTGAAACTATTTACCAAAAAGTTTTCCTTTCCTATACTAACTTGAGAGTCTTTATAGTAGGTGCCCATAAAGCCTTTATGTTGGACCCCAAACGTTTCTTAGAAGTTAGAACTGGAAATAAGAAATTTTGGTGACTAGTCATGAGTAAAGAACAAATGAATGAAAATTCTTGAACTAAGAAATGATAGACAAGAGTAAAGTAGCGAATGAGAAATGTGGATAGATTCATA
>JANIPM010000009.1:14540273-14553776 GCA_027478405.1 Erythroxylum cassinoides
CGATGATGGTTTCTCACTGAGTTCGCAAACTCACCCAACATTGCATCTATTTTTCAGGAAATGAAGAGTACCCCGTTGGATCAACGGGAGTATGTCTACCGCTAGCCAGACACAGTAAAAGGGTCGGGATCAGTGTCGTCCACATCTGCATTAGTGTAGTGATTTGTTTTCTGTTGGCCCTAATTGATTTGTGTAATTGTTTTGTTATTGACAATGTTTTGTAATAAATCGGGCCCAAAATGTTTATTGTTTATGCGCACTCAATCGTGTTTTGAAAGAGAAGAAAAATGTCATATGAGTTTTAAAAGGTAATGTTTGTTCTAGTACGCCACCCTCGCGGGTCACGGGCTCGGATATCACCGTGGATATCGGGTTCGGGTCTCGGCGGGAGTGGGGTGCTACAGATTGGATGATGGCAGCTTGGGTTTTGTGGTTCCAAGTGCCACAGTGTGTGACGTAGTGAAAGGTCATTTCTGTAGTCTGTTCCTTTCCTTTACAAGGCTTTCTACACTGATACCTTCAGACAGCGTGATAGGCTTTAGCATCTTGACATCCAATCAAACTTCATCCTTGAGTCCAGCAACAAAACAACCTAGTAAGAATTTGTTATGTAACCGTTCAACTCGATGTGATAGCCGCTCAAATTGCTCTTGATAGGCTCCAATAATGGTTGTTTACTTGAGGCGAGTAAGTGCCTCTGAAGGGTCCTCGAATTCGGTAGGTCCAAACCTCTGAAGAGGGCCTTCGTGAATTCATTCCAAGATATTAGGCCTCGCATTTTGATGTATCACCTTTGCCATTGCACGCCAACTTTTCCAAGTGGAAAGATGCCAGTTGCACCATTTGATCATCTGGAATTCTTTGATACTCAAAGAACTGTCCATCTTTATAAATCCACCCTTAAGGGTCTTCCCCTCCAAATTTCGGGAAGGAGAGCTTCAATGTGGACCTTCGGGCACTATCCTCAAAACTAGAGGATTCCCCATGGAAGAATGGGTTTTCATCAGGGAGTCATGACGACGAAATGAAAGCTTTGATGGACTGCAGTTTAGACATCATGGTTTGCATCATCGAAGTCATTCGATTGATGCTGTCTTCATGTTTAGCCATCGTATCCATCATCTCACTTTGGAATTCAGCATTGGTCTTGCCTCTTGTTTCCATGATACCATAAGCTGGCTCTGATACCAATAATACAGTTGCTTAAAGACCAGAGAATTTAGAGAAATAAGAAAGTCATAGAAGAAAAACAAAGAAGAAGATTGGGTATTGTTGAAAAATTGCCTACCTCTCTATTTCATTCATAAATCCATATTTATAGTAAATTAGATTGGAAGATAAATATCCAATCCTAATAAATATCCAATCCTAACAAACAAAAGTCTTTTATGTCATTAAACTAGGAAACTAACATTTTTTGGTAAGTCAGTAAAATTTATAAATAAATAGAAGGAATGTACAATCGAGAGATTGCCCATGATGCAATCTCTTATCCAAACCAAAAGAAAACCTTATAAGAAAGCATAAGGAGCCCTACAAATGCTTCCTATGACCATACAACCCACAATATCAAGCCTAAACCATGACTACCAACCAAGATGATCATATCAAGGATCATCTTACCAGTAACACAATTTTCATACAACAGTCTCAATCAGCAGATAAACTACTCAAGACTACCTACTAACCCATAACTTGAAGATAACACATCATAATTTGAATTCTTCTCAATTCCAGAGCAATGTGGGATCTTATTTGTATAGGATATCGAAGTAATGAGGTAGGTGAGATAGAGCCTTACTTTCTCAACTCTCACCTAAAGAAACTCTTATTTGGACCTATTCCTATGGAAACAAAACTCTAATAGATAAGATAACTCTTCACGTGAGAACTGGTCTTCAAGTCGAAATGACATATCACACCACTGGACACTTGAAAATATTCATTTATAATGAAATTGTGAACTTATAAGTGTTGGTTGGTTTGATTTTCGTGATGTGCTAAGGAGTTCTTTTAAAAAAATATATGATTATTTTATACTGAGTTAATTCAGCAATTGACAATTGAATTTTATTTAGCTTATAAGATTTACATTAGGAATGACAGAGAAATAATAAAAGATAACTTTATTAGATTCTCTCTGGATTCTCACTGCCCCTAGTGGATGTAGAGAAGACCCATAAAAGGGGTCAGGTTGCCTATCAAAATCTATATTTGATGCTTAAGGGAAGTATGGATGAGTTGTTAGAGGATCCAAATCTATTGAAAACCAAAAACATAGTCTTTGAAGAATATATAGAAGGATTCCTCATCGTAAAGATAGTTACAAGGAGATAGACAAATCAATCAAGCCATCCACAATGGAAAATAACAAATCTTAGAGCATTAAGGTTAAATCTCATCCTAACAAGGTTAAGCTTACCTAGTTTGAGCAAACAAGAACAGATGTACTAAATTCTTCTTTAACTCAATGCAAGTTAGGACGAATGTAAACATAATCACCTCTATTAAAACTGAAGCTGCAGGGTTGTGGTTGGACAAAAACGAATAGCTAAGGAAGCTATTAACTTTTACTAGAACCTTCTAAGCTCAGTAGCTTCCCCTCTTAACATAGGAGATGACCTTAGAAAGTTTGTCACAGCAAGAATTCTTGAACATATGGTTTCCTTATTAATTAGGCCTGTTATAGACTAAGAAAAAGAGAGGGTGGTGTTTGACATGAATGGCTCTAAAGCTCTGAGCCCTAATGGCTTGAATGGTTTCTTCTATAAAAAAACTTGGAGTACTATTTGGGGGGGGGGGGGGGTTATAAAGGAGGCAGTCCATGAGTTCTTCCAAAAGGAGTATTGCTAAAGGAGATTAACAAGACTTTTTTTTTTGTTTAATCCCTAAAAACTCAAATCCATCCTATTGGAGAAAATTTAGATCTATTTCTTACACAAATTTTCACTATAAGATTATTGCAAGATTTTGGCAAATAGGTTGAAGGAGGTTCTAAATTATCTCATCAATGAAAATTAAAGAGCTTTTATGAAGAATAAGGACATTAGGGATAATATTCTTATAGTCCAGGCGCTATTGAAAGGGTATACAGGAAAAGTCCTCATAGTTGTATCATCAAAGTGGACTTACATAAAGCTTTTGATAATGTGAACTGGACTTTTTTGCTAAAAATTATGGAGGTCATGGAATTCCCTCATAGGTTCTTAAGATGGATTCGAGAATGCATTACTACTACATCCTATGGAATTCTGATAAATGGGAGCCTTACAGAGATGTCTAAAGGCAAAAAAGGACTTAGGCAAAGGGATCCTCTATCACCTTACCTATTCTTAATTTACATAGAGGTTCTTACTCAAATGATGAAATATAACTCTTCTAAGTACCCAATATTTAAATACCATTCCAAATGTAAGAAGATTTAACTAACTTGATTATATTTTGTAGATGACATCATACTCCTAAGCAAGGCGAATGACTACTCAGTCTCTCTATTGATAAGCACACTTAACTCTTTTAAAGAGATGTTGGGGTTGAGTATTAACCTTCAAAAGAGTTACTTCATGCTTTCAAAATGTACTTCTCACCCTCAAATTCTTTGACTCTAACAACAGGAATGGAATTAAAGGAGCCTCCTCTCGTTTATTTGGGAATTCCTATCTCATCTAGAAGACTAAGTTTTTGTGAATGTATTCCTCTAATTGAAAAAATTCAGAAAAGATTGGGTTCATAGACTAATGGAGCCCTATCTTGTGGAGGGAAACTTCAGCTCTTGAAGTTAGTTATATCATCAATGCAAACTTACTAGTATTCTTATCTATTTCTTTCTACAGGGCTTACCAAAATAATAGAAAGAATGATGAAGTAGTTCCTATATGGGATTAGGAATGGTAAGAAAGGGAAAGAAAAAGTCAGTTGGAAAAGTATATATCAACCAAAAGAAAAAGGGGGATTGGCTCTGGAGTCAATAACCATGAAGAACATATTACTTATGACTAAGAGAATTTAGAGAATCCTTAGTGATAAGCAGTCAATGTGGATCAAATGGATTCACATTTACATATTAAAAGTTGGGAGCTTTTGGGCTTTAAGACCCAAAGATAGCTACACTTGGTTCTTTAACCAAATTCTGAAAATGAAGGATGAAATATAACAGAACATTTCTTGTCAAATAGGGGCTGGAGAAAGATTTTCCCTTTGGTATGATAATAGGATTAGGCAAGGAGCATTATTCCACAATTAGCTGGTGAGAACCCTATTGGTAAGGTTTTCTACGAATACTAAGCTCAAAGAAATAATCACAAATGGAAGCTGGTCACTATCAATCGATGAAACTAGACTTCTGTCCATTCCACAGTTCATAAGTCTTAGGAAAGGGATACTTATCTATGGAAAGGGATTTCAGTTTCAGAAATAATGCTAAAAGAAGCTTAAAAAAAATTGAGGGATGGGATAATTGATAGAGTGGGATGTTACTCTATGGTTTGGAATAAGGTTCTTAGACCTAAAACTATCTTTCTTCTCTGGCTAGCAATGTTGAACAGACTCAGCACATTAGATAGGCTGCAATTCCTGCCCTCCTTAATGATGTGTATTCTATGTAATCTAAAGGAAGTAACTAAAGACCATCGTTTCTTTAAGTGTGATTTCTTTAAAGAGATGTGGGCAAAAATCTTAGGACTAAGTGCTGCTGATCTAATTTCGAACAAACTCTATGACATACTATTGGAGTCACCCCATCTACATGTTTCTAAATTTGATAGAGCAGTTATTTTAATCTCAGTAGCTACGTGCACTCAAGCAATATGGAAGGAAAGGAACTACAGAAGGTTTGAACAGAAGTTTGCTACCCTACTCTCTATTATAAAGCTTATTATAGCTAGCATAAGAGAACAATTGATTATAAATTAGTTGAACTCTCACTGTAGCAGAGAAATAGGTCTCACATGGAGAATCTAGTTCCTGTTCCATATTACTCAATAAATGCATGACTAGAGTTCAACCTCACTACAGTTCAGAAATCAAGACTTCATTCATTCAAGAATACAATTGACAAGTCATGCCTTTACTTATGAATATGAGGTAGAGGAGATCAGGACTCACCTATTGAAAGCTGAGTAGTACTCCCTTCTAAATTCTCAGCCTTCACCATAAATACCCCTTTGTCAGAATGAAGAGACATAGTGAGTTCAAAATAGCATAAAAGAGCAAATCTAGTTGCAATGCCTACCTGAGAGAGAATTCCTTAGAGCGCATCGCTCACTCCTTTGATTAGCCATGTCTGGAGATTTAGGGAATAAGGTTATTTATTCCCTAAAATGCTAAGAATCGTAGCAATCCTAAAGAAGAGACTTACCTAAGAAAAGCTCCATTGAATGCAAATAAAGAAGGAGAAGAAGAGAGGGACACCCACTTTGCTACCCTTGTTATATGAGTTACACTTCACACCCATCCGAATCGAGAAGCTTCTAAAAGTTTTGAGAAAGTAGAAATTAGTTATACCTTAATTGGACAATGATATATTCGAGACTTCCTCCTTTTGCGTCCTCGTTTTTATATTAACAACATAACTTTGGCTTGCTCTTTATGTAGTAGTTTTAGTATTAATAGAGTTGTTTCAGTGTATTAAGGGGTCTTTGTAGCAGACCCCTTCTTATGTTAACCCCTTAATTCATTAATATATTTTTTAATTTCTAAAAAAAATTAAGGGTATTGTATCTCTATTGAAAGAACTCCTTCTAGTTGAGGTGTCTTCATAGTCTTATGCCCTAATATGCTTCTTTTTTGGTAAAAGACTAGCTTTTCTAGTGATGCAGGCCTAGGCAGTAGCAAAATAGGGTAAAAAGGGTTAGTGAAAATATTACTCACTTAGGATGATGCATTTGATTTTTAAATTCAACTCTATAAAATGCTTTTAAGAGATTCTTAAATTGAGGCCATATCACATCAGAGGGCAACCCATGTTCCTGCAAAAATGGATGCCTGGTAGTGGACTTGACAGAGGGAATATTTCTAGATTTCCTCTTTGGTTGAACTTTTGCAATAGTCCCCTAAAATATTGGACTATTGAAGGCTTAAACTTCTTAGCTAGTTCATTGGGTAAACCTTTTTGACTGAGAAAATGGATAGATTAAGTTATACACACATTTATGATGAGATTGACTTTGGTGTGGACTTACCTAATTCCATCTTAGTTATGAAGCTGGATGAATTAGGGGAACTAGTTAAGACTGACATACAACTCTTTTATCCCTGGAAACCTAAGAATAAAATCTCTTTCAAAGCTTAAAAACCTATTGGAAAAATTTTCCATACTGTTTTTATGCTAAACTTATTAAAATTGATGTAAAAGTAGATTTAGACTCTATGGGGATATAATTGTTGTGAATGAGGATGAAAAAGAAGGATAAGATTGCTAACTAACTAAAAAGACTTTCTGAGAGGACAACCAACCTTCTTCTGATTAGGACAAAGGTAATAAAGAGACAACAGACACCATGAACATAGAAATCAATGCTAATTTATTATCCACTATTAGAAAACTTACTAATCTATTACAGGGGGATGATAACCTTGATGTTGTCATCCTTTAGGAGATAACCTGGGAGGACCCTGGACCCTCATCAAGGAGAAAATTAGCTAAGAAAAGAGGGGAAAATAGAGTCAATGGATTTTTCCCTTTGACTCCTAAGGTACCACTACCATAAGCATTTCTGTTTGGGATGTGAGGGGAATGAATAACCTTCTAAATCATCAAGCCATTAAGGACATTATATCTAATAATAAACCCTTAATTTTGTTGTTGTTAGAAACTAAAATAAAAGTTGAACCTTTAAAACCCAAATTTAGCTTTTTATCACCTAATTAGGTACTACTCTCTAACCATGTCCACCGTTACAATGGGAGGATTATCCTATCCTATGACTCAAATAGGGCCAAGATGAACTTAATAAAAGCCTCAGATCAATTTATACATCTAGACTATCATCTGAATGGTATTTCTATAAGCTTTAAGATCACTATTTTCTATGCAACAAATTTTGAGTTTATAAGAAGGAAACTCTGGGATGATTTAGCCCTTAGATAAACAAATGTAAAAGGTCCTTAGATCTTAATTAGGACCTTAATTGTGTTCTATCTTCATCAAATGCTGAAGGGGTTAGAATCAAGAAGAATGGTATGGAAAGAGAATTAAATGAGGCTTTGCTCCAAATTGAGGTTACTGATATAAGATTCTCTGGTAATTTTTACACGTGGAATGATAAAAAAATGGAAGTATGGTTTACAGGAAAAGTCTTGATAGGGAAATGGTCAATTAGGACTAGATGGATGGTTTCACTAACTCCTTCTGCCACTTTGCCATAGCTATGTGTTCTGTCGACAGTCTGATGGAAAATTTTAATCTAGTACCAGGAAGGAGAGATAGAGCTCCATTCAAAATTTTCAATTTTCTAATAGAAATGAATGACTTATTGGAGATAGCTGAAAGAACTTGGATTTAGGAAGTCAAAGTCTGTAAGTCTCTCCAAAAGACTAGTCAAAAATTAAACCTCTTAAAGGAATGCCTAAAAAACATTCATAGGCATAGTACCCATACTCTCCTTAAGGAAATAAGGGAAATCTTACACAAAGTTCAATTGGACTTGTACAACAATCCTGCTGGTTATGCTCTACTTAAGAAGAAAAATGATGCCCTCAAGGAAAATAATACAGCTTTGATCTCTCTAGTTCCTTATTGAAGCAGAAAGTTAAAACTTTATGACGTTAAAAAGGGGACATCACTTTAAGTTCTTCCATAGTGCTATCCTAGCAAGAAGAAATAAGAACAAAATGCCTATGTTTCTAGATGAAATAGGAAACCCAATAATAGACCTGACAAGATTAGAGAGTTAGCAATTAATCACTTCAACTTTGTCATAAATGCATAGGCAATTGCTAATATCCCTAGAATGTAGCTTGGTAAAATTATTAGTGGGTCTATCTCTCAGGAGGAAAAGAATGGTTAATTATAGTAGTCTTTGTATAGGAGATTAAGGAAGATCTCTTCAGGCTAAACCCTCATAAGGCACCTGGACCAGATGGCTTTGGTGTTTTCTTTTCCAAATGTACATGGAATGTCATTTCTAAATCACTAATTGATAAATCTATAGAGTTTTTCACTAACTCCAAGATGTTGAGAGAGATTAATAAAACTCATATTGGCCTTATTCCTAAAACTAAAAGCCTAGGATCTCTCAATGATTTCAGATTTATTGCCTATTGCAACACTACCTACAAAGTGATTGCCAAAATTTTGGCTAAAAAACTCAAGAAGACTTTGAGGAAAATAATAAGTCCTTTCCAAGGGGATTTTATACAAGGTAAATCCATCAATGACAATCTATTATTAGTTCATGAGTTCATGAAAGACTACACTAAAGGTAAATCCATTAAAAGTTATGCCCTTTTACGTTGATTTATATAAGGCTTTTGACAATGTTAATTAGAACTTCACCCTTGACTACTTAAAGAGCTTTCAACCATCCTGATGCCTTTATTGGATGGATATCTTCTTTCACAACTACTTCCTCATTTGGTATACTTATAAATGGGATTCTTATCAAACTCTTCAGAAGCTCTAGAGGCATCAGACAGGAGAATCTTCTATCCCCTTACCTGTTTACCATAATGGTTAAAGTTTTGTCAAGATTGATTGACTTTTTTATATCATAAGGATGCAACTTAAATACGATCACAATATTGAGTCCTTAAAACCTGATTTGGTACTAATATTTAACCTTAAGGAACCAAAAAGGGAGGCTAATTGGGTGAGTCTAGCTGAAAAATCACTTAAAGACAATTAACTAAAAATCTTATGTGAAAAGGAAAAAGCACTTAATAAACTTGGAAAGAATTTCAAAATAAAAAGAATTATTGTCAAATTCTTGGAATTTGGCTCATAGCATTGTTAAAATAAAGACAACAAATAAGACAATACTGAGGTATTCTTTGTTTCTTTAAGCCACTAGCACTACAGTCTCGAGTATCTAGTTGATATACTAAAGTATAACTTAGTTAGAAATAATGTAAGAATAAGATAAGGCTAGACAGAAAATTTTATAATTCATAATAGTTCACTCCTCCTTAACCTACAACTACTTATTAATCTTACTTAAGAATTTCAAATCTATTATGACTCTTCTTCAATGGTTAAAGAGTGAAATGCTACAACTTAAATAAAGACGCTTCTTGGGAGGCAACCCAAGGGAAGTAAATTTCTTTTCTTTACTTTTCCACATTACTTTTTATTTGCATGTGTGTTTCTATGTTGGTTTGCTTCTTGCTTGTTTTTAAGTTTTCAATCAAAATGAGAGAGAGAGAAAAATAAATGAAACAAACATTTTCTCATTTTCTATTACTTCCAGGACTATATAGTCATGAATAGAGAATAAGTTGACTAGAGAATTTCATTGCAATTTTGGAATGTATTTTTAATCTTATGATTTCAATATGCATTATCTTTAGAAAAGTAGTGACTAGTGATAGATAAAGCTACTAAGATTTTGAGCCTTGTCTGACTATCACTTTCATATAGTTTCATTGTCTTTTGATAATGTGTGACCTTCATGACATGTACATCCTAATTTTGCCTTGAATTTTTATTCGAGACCATATTTTTATCACATGCATTAACATGGAAATGATTAGGCATTCTTTGCTTTTCCAAACTACATTAGCCACATAGTCTACCCTATTAATGTGATTTTCCCCTTGTTAATCCCCTTTGAGCTATATACCTTTCTATTTGTATAAACCACATTTTATGCTTTTAAACTTAACCAAATGTCTTACCCAAGTCATCAAGATATTGGAGCATCTATGATTGGTGAGTTAGTGTGGTTTGTGTGTGAGAGCTGAATTAGGTTGTGCAATATAAATGTTGTATTTGTCATAACTGACCGTACTCAGTTTTTGATGAGTGTTGCTTTATTTGACTAGCTTTGATGACTTTCATGCTATGTAACCTAAATATATCTCACCTTACCTTTGCCCACATTACAACCTTGAAAAGTCCTTTGATTCATGATTTTGCATGTCAATTTTAGTGGTGGAGAAATGAAATGATATGCAAAGTTGTGGATTGTCATGATCATGAATGGTGTTAAGTGTACTTGTGGATATATTTTAGTTAAACACATTTTCTGAGTCTACCATTAGATTTCTTATTTTTTAAAGATATTGAATGTTGATTGATCATGAGTAAAAGCTTGGAATGTTGATTTTTTGCTATGATTTTTGAAAGTCACTCATCTTTGCTTGTGATTATATATTCTTGGAACATTTGGGAAATGAGTCAATGTTTTGGGATCTTTGAGCTTAAATTTAATATTTTGCTCGAGGACAATCAAAAGCTAAGTGTAGGGGTGGTGAGTACTTTTGCCTGTCATGCGGACGACCCAAGTTCGATCCCTGGCAACGGAGCCAAAATTGACCACTCGTCGTAATGCTGATCAAAATAAAATAACTAGACTACTACTATAGTAGTGGTGAGTCTAGGTCGATCCCACAGAATGTGTGTGCAAAGTTTATGAAATAAAATTAACCGTTGTTTAGGTTTAATAGGGGGTTTTGTTTTTTGAATAAGAAAATAAAATAAAATTGGACTAATAAAAACAAATTAAAGAAAACATGCAAAAAATGATAATAGTGGGAAATTCGATAGACACCCGGTTCTTTGACTCAATATCGTCCTACACCCTAATTAAGCATATTTCATTGATTTGCTATTCTCAGACCTCTCCTAGCAACTATTAATCATAGGTTAATAATTAACCCAAGTTTTTCCTTAGGTTTTGTTTAATCAAGATACGATCGTTAATTAAACCTAACCACCGAATAGCCTAACATACAATCTCTAGATTTAATTAGGCAGTAGCATTATGAATTAGAAAAATTGATTAACCAAGGCAACAATTACATACGATGCGCCATTTAACCTAGGTCATGTTATCCCTAATGATTACGAATCATTAGTCGCTGCAGATGAATTTCAACATAATAATTATGGATTATATCGAAATTTTAGCAATGGATTTGCAATTAAACGATTCAATGAAAGCATTAAAATCATCTTTTCACAATACCCAATGGGTTCATACACAAATAACCTAACAATAACGAAAATTTGATTATCTATACACAATACCCAAATCAATTAACATATGATAACACAATCAATTTCTAATGAGAGAAAGCAACAACAAAACAATAAAAAATACTTAACCTAAGTTGTCGGCGTCGATGTTGCCTATGCATCGGCATCAGGACGTCTAACCTTCCATGAATCTCTCTCGGAAAAATACTTCAGCCCCTATTCAATGTCCCTAGCTGAAACCCCATTTGACTCTCTTTACTGCGCTTCCCTCTCTTCTTTTTCACGCTACTATCTCTTTCCCTCACTATTCACTAATGTGACAAATAAAGATGGTGGTCCATCTCCACTATTCACGTCTCCTTTTGTTTTTGCCCAACCTTGCTACACTACCCTCCTCTTCTCCTCACTGTGCTCTCCACTATTCCATGATGTGACGAATAAGTATGTTGGCCACATTACTGTTCACCCAAAAACCCTTCCAAATTGCCTCTTGGCCAAACGTTTGCATTTACGTAAACATTGTTTGTGTAAATATAGACGCTATCCGTGTTTAGTAAAACAAATGTCTGCATTTCTCAGTTTTCCCACTGTTGTTTTGTTCCTTGGTGTTATCCTCTTGTGCTACGTCATTTTTGCGTTTCCTCATGCTTCCACCTGCTGGTGCGTTTTGCCCATTTGTTGCTTCCGTATTGATGCTTTGGCTAATCCACCTGCTATATTGTTCTTACAAGGGACATGCATAGCTGAGCAACTTTAATTCATCTTCTTTGTATATTTTTTTTTTGCTCCTGTCTTTTAATTTTCTTCTTCTCTCTACATGAAGACAAGTAAGTATTGATCTTTAGAAAATGGCCTAAATGCAGTATTTTCGATTGATTTTAATTTTTTTCTTCCAAATTGTACCTAAAATCATATACGAATTAAAGTGAGTATCTTAAGCATTTTCATATCATTAATCACTAAGTGTAAATGATTAAATGTATCAACAATTGAACACATATTACACTCCTTAACAAAATATAGTAGTAGAGCGGATGAATAATATTGGAAAGAACAAGAGCAATGTTGAGAATTATAAGCTTAGATAAGAAATTTTGGGTAGAAGCAGTGAATACCACCTATTATCTGGTGAATCGAGCTCCATCAACTGCAATTGAGTTGAAGACAACGATGGAGATGTGGACTAGTAAATTAGTGGATTATTCTAACCTCCCTATATTTGGAAGTCTTGCCTATGCGATGTTCAATGCCCTAGAAACTATGAAGTTGGATCGAAAATCTAGAAGATATATTTTCTTGGGATATGCTGAAGGAGTAAAGATGTATCGTCTTTGGGATCCCACTACCCATAAGATTGTTATCGACAGAGATGTTATTTTCTTATAAGATGATGATCAAGAGAAAATAGAAGGTGTTAGCACTTCAAAAGAGAATTAAGAGACTACAATAGTACAGGTGGAAAAGGAAATTGATCAAAATAATTCTTCTGAAGCTGCACCAGAGCACGAGGAGTAAGAACTAGTCAAATATGATGTTTCAGATACTCAGAGATCAACTCACACAAGAAGAGCACCGAGCTATCATTTAGATTATATTATAGAGAGCAATATTGTATATTGTTCTTTAACTGATGACGAAGAGCCATCAACTCTTTAAGAAACAAATTGAAGAAATTGAAGCTCCGCATAAGAATAAGAAATGGGAGCTAGTATCATTACTACAAAGAAGAAAGCCTATTGGCAATAAATGGGTTTACAAGATCAAGCAGAGTGGTGACAATCACTTAGAGCGATATCTTGCTAGATTGGTGGTAAAAGGATATGCTCAAAAGGAAGAAATTAACTTCAATTAAAAATTTTCTCCTATGGTTCAACTTACCACAGTTCAAGTAGTCCTGGCGATGTGTGTTACATTTAACTTGCATATTGAGCAGTTAGATGTGAAAACTGCATCTCTTTATGGAGATCTTGAAGAAGAAATTTATATGCTCTAACTAGAACGTTTTGAAGAAAAAGGGAAAGAGAACTTGGTTTGCAGGTTAAACAAATCTCTGTATGGTTTAAAGCAGGCACCGAGGTGTTGGTATAAGAGATTTGATTCTTTCATCATGAGCCTTGGATACAGTAGACTAAATGCAGACCTGTAACATCCCATCACCGATGGGAAGGATAAAATAGTAAATTTAGATCGGGTTGTGAGTGTGTATACGTATCTTGGCAATATTCATGCATAAAATGGCCTCTACATTGATATGAATGGTAATTTTTGCCAATGCACATGATTGTACATGCATTCGTGACATTTCCCGACATATGTGTCTGTAAGTGTAATTTTTGTGAAAAATGTGAATTCTGTGTTTGAAAAATTGA
>JANIPM010000009.1:14559065-14579252 GCA_027478405.1 Erythroxylum cassinoides
AATTAATTATTGTAAGAATAATAAAATTTATAATAATAATAATAATAAATTAATAACAACAATAATAATAATAATAATAAAGATATTTTGATTTTTTGTTAATTATTCCTTTATCATTTTAAATTTATATTTTCAAGCTAAACAAATTCTTTAATAATAAATAAAACAAATTATTACCTATTTTATTTTATTTCTTATCTTTTTTATTGCGTAAAAATAAATACTCTATTATTTTTTTTAATTGTAAAATTAACAATTCTATTTCCGTTAAATCAAACATGCTGTTAGAAATTTGCCTATGATACAGATGTTTAGATGAAAAAAACCAAGCAGAGCAATTGTAACTTATCGAATTGGAAACAAGATGATGTTATTAGTCTGATCTGATCCCCTTTTCTCTAATAGAGAGCGTTGGTAGTTCAGCTTTGGTAGTTCAGCTGTAGGACTCCCCAGCTTTTGGAAAAAGAAAAGGAAAAGGAAATCAACCGTGTCTGACAATAATAAAAATAGAAGATATGAGGTATCTTTCTTTCTTTCTTTCTATCTTTTCTACTTTTCCTAACTCATCTTTTTCTCCACAGGCCCATATGAGAAAAGTATCCTCTTCAATTCAACAAACACAAACATAATTCCTGAGACAAAGATTCCTATAGTTTAAGTTAATTAACACCTTCACCCTCGCATATTTTATCATCACGCCAAACGCTGTTATTGGTTGTCATGGCTGCCACCGAGAATCCCCCAGAGAACAATCAGGACGCTACGGCCGCGGCGAATGGCGGTCCCTTGTCTAACGGCGCTAGTAACTCCACCGGTGATAATTCGGCCACGCAGGCCGCGTTGAGGCACAACACTGGTATTTCCATCGAGTGGACCCCCGACGAACAGTTGATTCTCGAGGATTTGCTAAACAAGTAAAACCTTTTTTCGCTCTCCACCTCTTTCTTTTTGTCTGCCTTCGGCTATGCACTTTAAATTTCTGATAGAAAAACTCGGGGTTATTTATTAGAAATGCCACTAACTATTCAGTCGTTGTTGACCATGAGGTCTTTTGATTGAGCTCCCTTGAATTCTGAAATGAAAAAGAACAAAAAGCTGAATGGAAATTCTTTTTTCTTTAGTTGATTGTACAAGTGCTGTTTGATTTTCTTTATCAAAATGGTTTAACCGTTTTCTGTTTTCGAAGGAAAGAGATTTCGTGGTTGTTCATTAATAAGAATGTGATGAAACTGCTTAACTTCTTTTTGCTTCAAAAGATCAAGAAGCGAAAGAATTACTTTGAAGCAGTCGTGCTGAACACCTCATAATGATTGACTTACTGGAGATAGAAGCAATTTTCAGCTAAAAACAAAACTGATGTAATAAACTCTATGTCATCATTGTTTAAGTTCCTTGAGAATATTATGAGGTACTTAGTAATGAAATGCTTCTATATCAGATGCCTTATAAATGGTGGATGATAGCCAATGGTACCAATCTAGACAGTAAATGATAAGGCAGAACATACCTCATAGCAGTTTTCTAGGGTAACCATCAACCATGCTTTTTCCTGATTGTTGGAGACCTTGAATGTCTTCAAATACTAATATTTTGCAAAAAAAATGTGAAAAGTGTTCGTTGATTATATTTATATTATTACCCTTTGGCAGGTATGCATCAGAATCAATCATAGTTAGGTATGCTAAGATTGCTATGCAGTTAAAGGACAAAACAGTTCGGGATGTTGCACTACGTTGTAGATGGATGAATGTAAGTTCCAATTTTTGCTTGTGAATCATTGATAAACTTTGGCTTATATGTTCTACTTTGACATGTGCAAAGGATAGTAAAAATCTCAACTGGACAGTTAGGGTATATATTGATCTAGAATTAAATGGATCTTGAGAAAGTTCATTTAGAAGTTTGAGGCACATTAGTTCTAATCAGATTATAAGTCAAAGATGACCAATCAAATAATCATATCACTTTAAAAGAGCGGTGATTGTTTGCATGTTTGATGTCTAATACACTAGGTAGTGCCTTTTCAAGTAAAGGGAAAATCAACTATTTTGCAAAGCCAAAGGAATCCTATTACTAATTGCTTTTTGGACATTTTTCTTTATCAATTTTGGTCGTATTAGGTAGTTACAGGACATGTGTGAACCATAGGAGATTATAGTAAAATGTTTTGGCTTAGATGCTAGAGGATAAATTTGTGGTACAAAGGATTCTTTATTTGATACTGCTTACAAGTTTCTATTCAGCGAAGGTGGCTTGTTTGAGCTTGTTGTGAAGGTTAGGATGGCTAAAGTACTTTTTGGGTTCCAGTATCATATAGATGTTACGTAAATGTTGAAAGCCAATGAAGGGTCATCCTTAGGAAGTTAGGCCAATTGTGTTTAAAACCAACAACAACAACAACACCTAGTGAGTGTTCCTCTAAAATGTGGGATTTAGAGAGGTCCAATAGTACGGAATGTTACCCCCACATAGTAGAGAGGCTATTTCTTATCCAACCGTGTTTGAAGCCATTACTGAGAAACACCCCATCATGATCTTACATGTTTAAACCCGTTAACTTAGGGAAAAGGCCATTAAAGCAGTAGTAGCTCTTTGAAATAAGAGCTTAGAATTCAAACTTTTTGACAGTTTGAAAGCACTCCAAAAAAGGAAAGTTTTGCTTGAGCATATTAAACTAATATGCACTCCAACATTTTATATATGGCCACGTAAGGACCTTTAAGTTTGGTAAATGATTCAAGAAAAAATAACTAAGGCTGTTTATTGAAGAAAGTAGGTGCTTTGCGTCCTAGATTGACTTTTAGATGATGAAGGTTGCCATGTTGATTTTAGATGAAGGAATGAGACTTTGTATGTCAAATGGTTTCAATGCCTTTAGAGTGAGGAGTTCTTTTCATTAAATAGATAATCTTCTTCTTAATTACAACCTAAAATCTATTCTTATAATCCATAATCTCCTATACAACTGAAGTATCAATATACAACTGGTAGCAACTTCCTATAACCCCTTATAATCTCCTCTATAAGGTAAGTATGAAAATACACCAATATGCAACGGGTAACAGATGTAATAATTGTACAATACAATAACATTCCCCTTCAAATTGATGCTAGTTGGTCAAAAAATATCAAATTGCTAACCAAAAACTGATGTTGATTGTGAGATAATGCATTAGTAAAAATATCGGCCATTTCCAAGTTGGTGGAAATATGAGCAAGAGTAATCACATGTTGATCAAATGCTTCATGAATTGAATGACATTTGACTTTAATGTGCTGGATGTGCTCATGAAATACATGGTTAGTAGCAATCTAAGTAGCACTTGTATTTTCAACATGAAGTGGAGTAAGAGTAAGCTAAGAAATACCAAGGTCACCCTACGAAACTCGACCATACAATCTCAGAACATGCTAATGACATAGCTCAATACTCTCATTTTGTAGAAGACTAGAAAACCTGATCTTGCTTCTTACTCTTCCAAGCATTGCCGAGAAACATACACCAACTTGTAATGGAATGATGAGTATCCACACAACCAGCCTAATTGACACCATTATAACCAATTAATTGTAAGGAATTCCCTAAAGAAAAGAGTAGCCCTCGATTAGATTTTCCTTAGCGCAGGATTGTACAATGGCTAAATGAGAGTGACAAGGAGCTTGCATAAATTGACTGACCTGTTATTCAACAAACGAAATATCAGGGCACATAATTGTCAAATACCTTTAACATCCTCCTAAGCCAAATTCCTTTATAAATCTCAAGGCACATTACTTTGAATTCTGCCTCAGCATTGCATCTTGCAACTATAGCTTGTTTTTTGCTTCTCCATGTAACCATATTGCCGTAGACATATGTTCAGTGTCTCGTAGTAGATTTGCATATTGTTAATGAACCTGCCCAGTTTGTGTCGGTGAAAATATTTACTCCTCGATCTATAGATTTCCCAAAGAAAAGACCTTTTCTTGGACTTTGTTTTTATGTATCTTAGGATTTGGAAAACAACTTCCAAGTGTTCCTCTGTTGGCTGATTCATGTGTCTACTAACCATTCCTACGACAAAACTTATCTGGCCTAGAAAGTGAAAGGTAGATTAATCTTCCCACTAGTCTTTGGTATCTCCCTTTATCTATCAAGCTTCTTTCTTCTTCCATCAGGTGCTTCATTGTAGAGTCCATATGAGTAATAGTCGGTTTGCAATCTAACATGCCTATCTCTTTCAATAGATCCAAGGTATATTTTCGTTGTGAGATTGAAATTCCCTATTGTGAGCAAGCTATTCCCATTTCCAGAAAATATTTGAGTTGTCCCAAGTCTTTGATCTCAAATTCACCGGCTAGAACATCCTTTATAAACTCGATTTCTTCTAGTGATCACTTGTTAGGATGATATCATCTACCTTCTCTATCATGATTGCTTTCTTTCCTTTAGGAGTGACCTTGATGCCTCTTTATCTGTTAGGGGTAAAGCTACGTATTTCTGGACCTCCCTAGACTTTGCGTTCAATGGGATTTCAACTAAGATGATGTTGTTGTTAATGTTGTTGTAGGAGATAACTTGATGAACATAGTGTGATCTATTTGACATTGAGTGAACCGGTACCTTTTTACAACTCAAGTTAATTTTTCAAACCATGCATGAGGTGATTGTTTGGGCCTATAAAATGATTTCCTTAGCCTGCATACCTTTACACAACTTTGATGTGTGTCACAAGTGGGAGGAACTTCCATGCATACTTCTTCTTCTAGGTCACTGTTTAAGAAGGCATTCCTTATGTCTAATTGATGCAATGGCCATCCCAAATTTGCAGCAAGGGAGAGAAGAACATGGATAGAGTTGAGTTTTGCGACAAGAGCAAAGGTCTCCTCATAATCGATACCATAGAAGTGTAAACTCCTTGGCAACAAGTCTAGCCTTGAATCCATTTATGCTTCCATTTGTATTATACTTTACTAAAAATACCCACTTGCAGCCAACTACCTTTTTTTCCAGTAGGTAGTTTGTACAATCCCAAGTTTTGTTCTTTTTTAAAGCGTTCACTTTATAGCTGCTTCCTTCCATCCAAGTTGTTTAGAGCTTCCTAAACATTTCTAGGAATTGTTTTCCGCTTAAAGTAGTAGTAAATGCCCTATAATAAGGAGGCAAGTTGTCATAAGACACAAAAGTTTCCAATTGAATATAAAGTACATGCTTGTTTTCTTTCCTAAGAGCAATAGCAGGTCCAAATCATTTAAATGATTAGGGCAATTTGATGATGTGGAATCATTACCTATATGGTGTTGAGGGCTTGGGAAGGCTTCGTGACAATGTTGTGGATGAGTGCAATGCTTAGTCTCCTTTTGTTCTTTCTGCCTTTTGGAATAGACAATTAAGCACTTTCTCTTTTTGTATTCTCTCGGACATCAAGAATATAAGGATTAGGATTAAGCATAATAGGACTAGGTATGCTATGGACTACAATTAAACATGGAGAAACCGAACTGGGCACACATGGAGCAACCGAGCGGGGCACACTAGGATCCATAGACCAAATATATTTGTAAAATTCTCCCCCTAATTATTATATTTGGGTTAGAATGGTTGCTCCAAGGACAGTACACTTAATAGACCTAGGATCAAACTTGCTACGGTTTTGGTGATGAATATGGACGAAGGACGTACAACCAAAGATTTTGAGGTAAATTGGTCATAAACTGAATGTAAGGATAGGTGGTGATGAGAGACTGATATGGAGTTTGAAAGTTTAGGATACGAAACGACATTCAGTTAATTAAATATGTAGCAATCATAATTGCTTGCCCCAAAAAATATTTGGAAAGTGAGTTGTCATCCTTAGTGAACTTGTAACTTCTAATAGGTGTTTGTTTTTTATTTTTGCTATACCATTTTGTTGTGGTGTATCATCACAAGAACTACGATGAATAATGCCTTGTCCACTAAGATATTTCTCAAGAACAAAGTGAAAGAATTCTCTTGCATTATTAGTTTTGAGAATTTAGACCGTGGTTTGAAACTGGTTTTCAATGATCTTGTGAAAATTTTGAACTAATTGCCCTACCTTTGACCTCTTCTTCATTAAGAATAGCTAGGTGATTTGGGTGTGGTCAGCAATGAATGTGACAAACCACCTATGGCCTGAAATATTTTTGACCTTATTTGGTCCCCAAATGTCACTATGGATCATATAAAAAGGACGAGATTTTTGTATGGCTAAATAGGAAAGGAACTTTTAAGATGGCTAGATAATTGACAGACTTCACATTGAAAGAAAGATGGACTTTTATTGATCAGATATGGAAATAGCTTTTTCAGATACATAACGATGGGATGGCCTGACCTATAATGCCATAGCAAGATATTTTCTTTATTCTGAGTTGAGACAGCACAAAAGATTTTGGGTGGAAGGGGCTTCAGTCTGCAAGAGATAGAGACCTGCACTCATTTCAGCATTTCCAATCGTCCTCCCCAAGCACAAAGCCCTGAAAATAACACAAGGTAGAACAGAACTTAGTGACAATTAAGATCCTTTGTGAGTTTACTGATAGAAAACAAATTGTAGTCTAAGTTAGGCACAAATAGGACTGATTTTAGTTTGATTTCCTCTGATATGGTGACTGCACCTATACCAGTCACTTCTGAATATGTACCATCAGCAATTTTAACAGAGGTCCCCTTTGTGGTTGGTTTGAGTTTGCTGAAGGTTGTAACATCCCCTGTCATGTGATCGGAAGCTCACGAATCAACAATCCATTGCATAGAATTTGTCTTTGCACTTAAAGCAGTGTAGCAGTTACCTTTTTGTGCCATGGTTGTATTGCTTTCAGTAGGATTGTGTGCATTTTGGATTGAGCTTTGTATCATTTTCTGCAAGGCTTCTATTTACTTTTGGTTGAACGGCCTGGTTTCCTTGGATTTCTAATTTTCTGCTACTGCAATATTTTCGCGGCTTGTTTGAAATGATTGAGAGGAAGGTTGCCAATTTGCTGGTTTTCCATGTATTTTCCAGCATGTTTCCTTCATATGCCTGCTTTTGTTGTGGTCACACAATGGGCGATTGTTCTGCCTCTAGGTATTATAGTTGCTTGATTGATTTGGCTGTCCTTTACGAAAAGAGTTCGAGAATTGCCCCCTTCCTGCAAGGCCAGATCCTTCTAGGTTGGGCTGTCCTGTTGACGTTGCCATCATCACTTTTCTCCAAGTCTCCTCCCTCTGTACTTCTGCAAAAACCTCACGAAATCTGGGACCGAACCTCATCAAGTTCCTATTTTAGTCACAATAAAAACTTGTAAACTCTCTCCCTCTCTTGGAACTTCCTATATTGTTAGTCATTCTCGGCGGAATTCCATGAGACATCCCCAACATATCTAATTGTTGCTAGTACTGAATTCATTGGTTGAAATATTTTGTGACTGATGACTCTCCCTGTCTTAAATCACCTAGAATTCCTTTGATTTCAAACACAGCAGAAGTATTGTCTTTATTGGAATACTTGTCATGGGCTGCTTCCCAGATTTCTTTTGCTGTCTCGTAATACATGAAGTTTTCACCTGTCTCATTGGTTATGGAATTTAGCAGCCAGGACATCACTAGATTATTTTCCACCTTCCAGATTTAGTTGGGGCTATTTTTGTTCAGTTGGACGAATAGTCTTCTTTTCCTATTCCTTTTCCATATATGAAAATCATTACTGATTTAGACCACAAGCTGAAATTCTGGCCATTAAGTTTATGCCCAATAGTTGGGGTCAAGATATTTTTAGAATTATCGGTAGGATGGTAGGTATGGGCATTTGGCCGGAGTTTGGGTTGGATGTGCCACTTTCATATTCACTTGCCGTGGCAGATTTAATGAATTTTGTCATCGATGTGCAATAACAAGAATAGAATAGGGATTGGTTCAAATTTGCCCTGATAACATGAACAAATTTATTGAAAGTTTTATTTTTTTTATAAAACTCAATCAAACAGCGACTTCAATCAGGTATTTAAGTATAACCTTGAGGCATACCTCATAGTTACTTATTAAAAAGTACACCTAAATCGATCAAAATTATCTCCTTGATTTCAAGAAAATTTTCCTGAACTAAATTATAACAACCTGCCTTTAACTAAGGAGGTTAAAAGAACAGAAAACTTATTCCTAAGAATCTGCTCATAATTAACACCAGGATCTCCTATAGATCCAGACTCATTTTGTCCAGCTTTTCCACAATTGAATATATAGCAGTAGATAAAGCTTTTATCCAAAATCTAGGAGGTATAGAAGATTCAATTAACAAAGTACGGACAACATCCAAAAGATGATGATTCTTTCATTCAACAACTCCACTGTGCTGACGAGTGTAAGAACAAGAATATCGGGAGACAACACCAGTTGTTTTGAGGCATTTTTGAAATTCAATGGACACATATTCTCCCCAGAGTTAGATCGAAGAATCTTAATACAACTAGAAAATTGAGTCTTAATAAAAGCAACAAAAGTTAGAAAAGTAGGGTGAACGAGTATAGTCATCAATAAATGTTATGAAATATTTATACTAAGCATGAGAGAGAAAATGACAAACATGAAATATTGGTGTGAATAATCTCAAAACATGTGGAAGCTCAGTTACCATATGAAGGTAAGGGTAAAGATTTATTCTTATTAAGTTTACAAGAACTAAACCCAGAAGAAATAGAAGAAAAATGAAGAGGAAATAAATGTCCCACTTTAGGCCCTTTTGGGATCACTTTCCCAGACGCCTGTTCTTGCACATAACAGTCATTACGATCAAAGTGAATTTCATAGTTATCATCAACAAGTTGTCCAACAGAAAGTAAGTTTGTAGATAATTTTGGTGACACAAATACGTTGGTGAAAGAAGACCACAAATTAGCAATTGAAGTAACAGGTAGATTACTGCCATTGGCAATTTGAATATGTTGGTCACCTTTACAAAAACATGTAGAGCCTCTGTACTACCAGTCATGAGAGTTGAGTAATTTTCCTTTACCTTGAAGGCCAAATGCAGAGAAAGTGAACAATCATCCATTGAACCCTCTCAGGTGTGAGAATAGATGAAGACCCTGTTGTAGATTGTTGTCCAGATGAATACTATACTAGAATATTCACTCCACAGATTAAGAAAGCAAGCATAGAATTGGTCAATAGAAAGGTTACCTTCTCTGTAGTTGGCAAACTCTAATTCTATTGAAACTTATGAGCGGCGTTTTCTTCATCATAAAAACGTCTAAGCTAATGCCACATTTCTTTGGCAGTGGTATAACAATCTTGGCATCCTTGCTTTCCCATGAACTAAGTTCTTTAGAATCAGTAGGAGCTTAGAAGACTCATCCAAATGTCCCCATAGTTCCTGCCCTTTCACAAATATTTTGAACTTAAAACTCCCAACTAGGATAATTGTTTCCATTCTTAACCAGAAAGTACTAAAGGAAATTGAACCAAAAATCCAAAGAGAGAGAGCTCAGATACCATGTCAAATGGTTTCAATGCCTCTGCACTGAGGAGTTCTTTCCATTACATAGATAACCTTCTTCTTAATTACAGTCTAAAATCTATTCCTATAGTCCCTCATAATCTTCTATACAAAGTATCAATATACAACTGGTAGCCGCTTCCTATAATCCCTCATGATCTCCTATATAGGTAAGTATGAAAACACTTCAATACACAGCTGGTAACAAATGTAACAGTAACAGTTTAGGACATTTCATATGCAATGATATCTTTTACGTCTCCTTAATCCCATGTTTGTATTGAATGACTTATTTAGGATGCATTATTAGATACTTGTTCTCTCTTCTCTCATTTAGTATGGTTTTTCTTTCTAAAGGTTAGTTATTGTTCAAATCGTAGTACTAGTGACATTGGATGGATGTGTACTTTTATCATTTTGGGTATACTCCGTGACAGAGCACAGATGCATGTGTATGCATTGAACTCACGAGTTAATAATGCTGTGTACAATCCATAGTCTTTACTGGCTGATTTTTTGACTTTTTCAGAAAAAGGAAAATGGTAAGAGAAGGAAAGAGGATCATTCAGCGAGGAAAAACAAGGACAGAAAGGTATATACCTGTTAAGTAAAGCTCGCACCTCATGCTGTATGTAACTCCTAGACAATGCTGATGCTAATGAAGTGGGAAATAAACATGAGAATAGTGTTGGAATGTGTTAACTTTACAGGGACAAGTGCTTGATCCACTGGAATTTAGTTTGTTGTGCCACACACAGTATAATTACTAGTACATGTATTCTTTTCTTACGTATTCACATTCAAAAAAACCAAGTAATATTTAGTTAGATGCTGTTCCTGTGATAATGTTAACCTCATCATCCTTTGTTGCATAGATGCAGCATTTTCTTGGGCAGACCCTACCATCAATTCCAATAATGTCTGCTTTGTGGAAAGTAACATGGAGCTACTTATGCATGCATTCAGATGAGATGATGGCATATAATGGGTATCCGTTTTATGTGCATACATATTTTCACCACAAGATGATTGGCATGTCTTACAGTTTGGCAAAGAAGCATAGACCTTGTACTCTTAACTTTGAGATGATCTTCCAAATAGCATTTTGTTATGGTGTGAATATTTTTATCGGACATGTGATGGTGATGGATCTTGTAGACCTGTCATAAAGAAAACTTTGAGAAGCAGGCTGTTGATTCTGTTAGTTTTTTCATATTCAATTGCAGTCTCCAAAAGCTTTGTCACTTATACACAATTTCTTCACAGGAAAAGGGTGGAGATTCTTCAGCAAAGTCATCATCTCATTTAACAACTCGTTCTAATGGTCCTTCATATACCCCGCCTGTGATACCAATGGACAACGATGATGGCATATCTTATAAAGGTTTGTGAAGACAGCTAGTTGTGACGTAATAGATCATCGTTTCTGGAGCTTGCTTCTGTAATATCATTTCACTGCAATGAGTAATTCTTATGTTCTGAAATCACAGAGCTTTCATGATTGGAAACATCAGTTCTTGCTTTGTGGTTCACAGGAATCGTTTTCCTTAGTTATGCTTGGATTTGCTCACATTTGGGGCCCATATAGTATGGCAGAATTGCAGATAAATTTTAGCAGTTGCAATAATATGATGTGCCTTGAAGAATTATGTCTGTCACAAACTGATAGATGATATATTTATTTGCAGCTATTGGTGGTGCAACAGGAGAGCTGCTTGAGCAAAATTCCCAAATCTTAAGTCAAATTTCTTCAAATTTTGCCTCTTTCCAGGTGATCCTATTGGCATTTTTATTTTTTTCATTTGCTCCTTTCGGCAACAATATACTTTGCATTTTGCATCTTCCTCGTAATGGAGTGATGTAGTCTTCCTCGTGAGGAGGACATTCTTATGGTTTTGTTGCAATGGTTCAATACACTTTCCAATATGCTAGAGGAGTTGAAACCACCATTTGTGTAATGTGAACATTATTTTTTTTTAGGAGTTAAATGAATCAAGTTGTCATTACAGTTTAATTGGAAGGTGCCTCGATTTATACTTGAAGTTGCACATTCTTGAGTACTAACAAAGCACTCAAGTTCTGTTGATGGTGCAAAATCGATTTTAGTAATCTCCAACTATTATCTTCCTACTTTCATTCAATCACGATATAGTTGCTGCCCACAGGGCTGCACAGTTTCATCTTGAGGAAACTATTCTCTGATAGATGACCTTTAGACATTGAGCAGAGATAAGTTGTTTCATTTACGAAGGCTATGCCTTTGTTTAAAAGATAGTTTATAGTGACAGAAATATGTACAGTCACCCAGTGACATGACATCAAATTTCATTGATTTACTTTTAAATTGAGTGGTTTTGCACTCTATTAGTCTGTACAATATTCATGATTCAATAATCTGGAAAAAGAAAAAGATGAAGACTGATAATTTTCCCTAGTGTTGGATGAATTACAGACAGCATTCTGTATCCATTTCTTGCAGATACATGATAACATCAATCTTCTAAGCAAAACTCGGGACAACATCCTCTCAATTTTGAATGAGTAAGTTGTCACTATTGTTGAGATTGTTTTCATATAGGCATTTCTTTTTCACGATAGTTGATATATTTAGTTTGTTTTTTGTAAGTGTATTTTAACATTCAGAGCTGGTGAGGCCCTTCTTATGCTGAATCTCCTGTCATCTATATTTTATGTCTGTTATCATCTTCATGGAATTTTGTTTGTTAAGGATACATCAGGAAAGATGAGATCTTTTTCTTTATTATACAATCAAAAACTTGAGGTCCATAGTTGCTTTTCAAAATTGCTTTGGTCCTCCCTACTGTAGGATCTAATATTAGTTGAATTCCTGTTGAGTTAATAGAATTTAAGATTAAGCCATTAAGATGGCGGAGATTGGTTTTTAGCAGGATACCAAATGAAATTGAAACCAATTGAGAAGCTTGCAAGCCAGATTCAGATCTGAGCTGATTAGTCCAAATATCTGAAAATCATCGAACAATTTCTCTTTTGGTTTTCTAATGCTGCACCGGCTTTGTTTTGATTTCCAAGCCTTTTCTACTGCACCATTATGACCTCATGTAGCTATTAACTTCATTATCTAATTGTCACGCAAAATATCAAGGAATTGCATATGCAGATTCAGTGATTTTAGTAGCACTAGTAATACTGGTAGAGTTTTTGGTCTGTTAAATATATGCAAGACAGTTGAAAATGTGGTAGATTCAGAAGGTTATCCTGTAAATAGCATCCTTCTTTGCTACTGCAGAGATAAGAACGTCTTTATGTCTTGGAGGTAGCTATGAGATGATTGATTGTCCATCAGGTCCATCACATGTTTATTCATCTGTTAAGAAATGAAATGCTTACTTTTTGCCACGTATTGTTAGATTTGTGGTGGACTTTGATTTATGATTCTAATTAGAAAATTATGTTTAGCTTGAAAGACGTGCCGGAGATAATGAAACAAATGCCTCCACTTCCTGTTAAGATGAACGAAGAGCTTGCGAAATCCATCCTTCTCCCAACACCCCATCAAATGAAATCATGATTCATGCTTACATCTGACCTTTGGACTCAACAACTTGGGATCTTATGACGAATCTGCTGCTCTATTTCTTCAAAGTTCTGTTTGCAACTTCTAAGGATGCTCGAGTTCCATTGTCTAGAATGGCTGAGTGCAAAGATTTGTTTATTAACCATTAACCTCTGTTGGTTGGCAGATCGGGTTTGGGGTACTGGGCCTCGTAGTATGTGAATAGGGGGAGAGAACTCTGAATTCATAAATTATTTGAAGAAATATTACATGTAGAATTGTGTTCAATGTAAAAGGATAAGCAGTTTGCATATGATCTTGCTTTGTTTTTGTGAATATTCTGTTCGATCGAAAATCTAGGATGCAGAACGTGGCTTCCGTAATGTTGAGAAACGTCTTCCACAGAGCGTGCATTAATAGAACTATCCTTTTACGTGGAAAATAGAACTAAGGTGTTCACTTGGGAAATAAAATATACTGGAAATTCATAATCAAGTTCTCACATGAAAAAGGAGAACAGGAAAAAATTTCTGGCACAAGGACCTAATTGCTAGTAATTTAATTTTTTTTGATGTTTCTCTCAATTGAAATCGCAATCTCTATGTATATATGTGACAGTAAAAATCTTGTTGGGTTGAGAAGTCTGTTCATACTAACAATTCTGCAAAAAGGACATGAAAGGTGTTCAAACAATTTTAACGGGATATTTTGACGCTCCATTCAATAGAGGCAAAGGGCTATTTAATTGAGAACAGAGAACACTTTTATAATAAATTTATAAAGAGAATGTGTTTTAATGATTAAGCAATTGTAACAAACTTAAGAATTAAATTAAAGAAATTAACAATCGAGAGAAAGGAAATTTTATTTATTCTTAATGCTAACCTAACATATTATTAATTATTAGATTATTGAACTTTAATTAGTTCTGAAGTTCTCTATAAATTATGGGAATCTTATGCAAGATCTCTCTTCACATAATTTACCGATTTGATTTAATTCTAATTTCTATTAAATCGCCTAACTCTTGTTATTCCAATTTAATCATTTTTCAGCTGATTCACTCTCTCAGTTTATTATTGAATTATGCAATAACATAATTAAATCATAATAAATCCAAATAACACATAAACAATCAAATTTAATTAATTCAAAAATAAAAATTCGAAGGTAAGTTTAAAACATCTTCAAAATTCAAAAATCATATCATCAAATTATTATTCCAATTCTATACAATAATAAAATTGAAAATAAACAGGAAATACGATCTGAACATATGATGATGGAAGGCAGCGATGTTGAGAAACTCCTAATCCGGGAAGTACGTCGAGTTAACTTCTTCTCCTTTTCTCTTTTCCTTTTCTTTTTCTCGATAAATTCTCTTAGGGTTTCTCAAAATGACTGCAAAAGCTCCTTTTTGCCTATTTGTCTTGTTCTATAAATATCATCTGTGTTTTGAGCAACCCTAAGGTTTTTCCAAGGTCTGAAAGATCTGAAAAATATCTTGAAACTTGATATTTTTGAGTGTCTGCGCATCTGTCTAACGTAAGCCACAATCGTGGATCATGTCTAAGCCTTTTGCCATGATCGTGACATGCAGGCCACAATCATGGGCCATGTTCTGGGCTTCTATCAAGATCGTGCCATGAGGGCAATTAAAATTGCAATCTCTATGTACATATGTGACAGTAAAAATCTTGTTGGGTTGCGAACTCTGTTCAGACTAACATGTCTGCAAAAAGGACATCAAAGGTGTTCAAACAATATTGACGGGATATTCTGATGCTCAAGTCAATAAAGGGAGAACACTTTTATAATAATTTTATAAATTTCAACATTTGAATCAAAAGCTCAATAAAGTTAAAGATATCATGTTTGTATCTGTCAAGGTCTCCTTATTAGATTGCGACCTTTTTAAAAAACAAATTTTCCTCATACAAGGTTCATCCTTGCAAGGTTTAGCTTTGTCGGGTTTATCCTTGCTAGGTTCATATGCTTTTCATAGTTTATCTTGAGCTTGCGTGTACTTAGCCTATATATCCTAAGGCTACAAGTGCTAAACATACACGTTCTAAAATTGCATATGTAGCTTGCATATGCCAATCCCATATATATTGAACCTGTATATGTTGTGCCTATATATGATAAAGTCCATATATATTAGGCATGTATTTTATAAATTTTCACATGTTAATATTACATATGTTGAGGCCTTATGCATTGATATTAAGGTTGTACATTTTGAACTTGTATATGTCAAACCTACATGTGTTTTTCATATTTTAGACATATTATCCTAAAGATTTTTCTTGGATTGAATGCTCTACATGTATATTCCAACCTTTCACTTTTGGAGATGAAGCCTTCTTTCAAAGGATTTCCTACTTTTAAAACTCATTAAAGGTAAATATTTGGCATATTATTGGCCCTCAATTTCCCATTTACAATTCATTGCAAGTGGAAGTTTTAAATAGTAAACCTTAGATAACTTTACTACACAAAACTGAATTTATTGAATGTGAATAGCCAAACATCTCAAACTTGAACATTATATCTGTTACAAAAACATTTAGGTTGAAATTTGTGATCTTTTCTTAAAGGTCGACTTGAAAAATATGGGCTTGAATATTGTTCATGCAATTCCTTGGTGTGTAGATGAAGGCTAAGATCACATAACATAAATTAATGGGTCTTAACTATTTTGATTGGGATAAAATAGTTCAAATTTATATAAAGAGCATTTCTAAAGATCATTACCTTATTAATGATCCCCCCATCAAATTATATTCACAAAGAATGGTTACAAGATGATACCATATCATTCTTGTATAATTAGGAACTTATTAATTATGAGGTTGTTAGTCTGATCAATAAGTATAAGTATGTCAAATTAATAGATTATTTAGAATTTTTATTTTTGAGAAAATATTTCTCGTATTTATAAGGTGTGCAAGGGTTTTATTAAGCTAAACAATATGACCAATCTCATTAAGCATATTTTATGAATTTCAAAAAGATATATGAATAGTTAAATATTATGTTACCATTTAATGTTGATGCTAAAGTCCAACAAGGTCAGCAAAGCAGATGATAATCATGAACTTTTTTTGGCGAGTCTTAACTTATAGTTTGAGATTATTAAGTCTCAAATTGTTTCCAGCACTGATATTTCCTCCTTACATGAGGTCTTTACTAGGATAGTCTACATATATGTCAGTGCATTTGCTACTCCTACCATTTAAACCTCTAATGCTCTTGTGAGTTGGATTAATGGATTTGATAATTGAGAGTCATATGGTAGGATTAATTACAAAAATGGCAAAGAAACTAGGACAATAAGAATCAAGATAAAAGAGGAATTATTTATCAATATTATTATGAGTCGGGCTATAGTAAATGTACTTATTAGAAGTTATCAAATAAATATAAAAAATCTCATTCAACTCAAGTTGCAACAACTACTATACCACTTGGTTCATTCGTTGAGAAGACAATTATAGTTTCAATAGATGAATTTACTAAATTCACTCAGTTCCAAGAAGCATTGAAAAACCAATCTAACCTTATCTTTGCTATTTTTGACTCAAGTAACACACCTACATGTCTTCTTTCTCTTCCTTATAAAAACTTCCTTGATTATGATGCCTCGGATCATATAATGGGTAATCTCATTTTTTTTCTAATTTTTAGAAGCACTCTTTTTTTTTTCTCCCTATGTTACTTTAGTTGATGGATCTACTTCCTCTGATATTAGCTTAAAAACCTTTAACCCACTTCATTACTATGATTGTCCTCTACCTTAAACTTATTAAGAATTTCCTTTAATTTACTATCTATTAGTAAACTTACTCATGCCTTAAATTGTTGTATCTCATTCCTTCTTTATCATTTCCTTTTTCAAGATCTTATGAAGAAGAAGACTATTTGTAAAGGAAATCATTAGGTATATACATTGTAGATACAAGGTGTCCTAACCCATCACTTGTTCCCGTGTCTTAACTCCCTTTGAAGCTTATGTGGTTACAACATCCCTCTATACCTCAACTGGAAAAGTTATGTGCTTAATTTCATAATTTCTCCAGCTTAGATTGTAAGTCTTGTCAATTCACCAAACACTATTGTTTGTCTTCACTTTCTCGAGTTAATAAACAAAATAGTTTTTCTTTTTGAATTAGTGCATTATGATGTTTGGGCTCTATGTCCTATGGAGTCTGAAAATGGGTTTCAATATTTCGTTATATTTATTTGATGATTTCTTTCATGTGACTTGGCTTTATCTAATGGAAATTTGTTTTAAATTATTCTCCCATTTTATTGCTTTTTGTATTGAAATAAAAACACATTTTAATGTCTCTATCCATACTTTGAGAAGTGACGATGGATTGCATTCTTCATTAGTCCTCATGTGTTGAGACACGATCTCAAAACTATGTGGTTGAAAGATAAATTAATCATTTTTTGAAATTGTCAGAACACTCTTATTCTAAATGAGTTTTCCTAAACTAATTTGGATTAATGTAGTCTCCACATCTTGTTTCTTGAATAACCATATGCCTTCATTTTTCATGATGAGATTACTTATAATGTTATTTTTGTTTTTCTTTCTAAACCCTTATCCCCTCTTACACTGTATATTTTAGTAGTACTTGTTTTGTTCTTGATGTGCATCCACGTGTCACTAAGTTAGATCCTAAATCTTTAAGATGTGTATTTTTGGGCTACTCTTGTCTACAAAAAGGATATAAATGCTATTATCCAACTCATAACAAATAACTTATGCCTGCCAATTTTACATTTTTTGAACATATTTGTTTCTTTCCTACTTCTTTAGTAACTAAAAAGGAAGACGATGACCTGTTAGTTTATGAGATCGCTTATTAAAGCACTAATGTTACCACTACCTATCTATCAAGTCTATTCCAAAAGACAAAATCATCTTAATATAAGTTTGATACCTATTTTTTCCTTTAACATTAGATCCAAAATTTGATGATCTCCAAATTTCCTTTTGAAAAGGAAAACTTCAATGCACTTATCTTATTCCCTCTTTTATTTTTTAATGATCATTTGTCTTTTTCTTTATGTTCTTTTATTGCTTTACTTGATTCCATGTCTCTCTTGAAAATTGTTCATGAAACTTTGTCTCATCCTAGTTGGTTTAATGCTATAATAAAGGAGATGAATGCTTTATATACCAATGGTACATGGGATTTAACGAACTGACTTATTAGAAAGAAGGCTATCAAATGTAAATGGATTTTTTCAGTTGAAGTCAATTATAAAGGATCGATGGCTCGACTTAAAGCACAAATTGTGGCAAAAGATTATACCCAAGCTTATGTTATGGATTATTCTAATACTTTCTCATTTATTGCTAAACTAACCTTTATTCGTCCATTCATTTTTGTGGTAGCTACTTGTAATTGACCCTTAGACAAAAAAAAAAGTGTTCTTACATGGGGACTCAAATAGGAAGTATATACATGAAGCCATCCAGGTTTGTTGTTCAGGGAGAGTGTGGGAAAGTTGTCATCTACAAAAGTCCCTCTATGATGTTGAAACAGAGTCCACACATCTAGATTGGAAAATTTATTCAAGTAGTGTAAATGTTTGAAATGAATAAGAGTAAATATGATCACTTAGTCTTCCACAAAAAATCTACATATTGGATTATTTTCCTTGTTGTGCATATGGATGATATCTTCATTGCTGGAAGTGATTCTATAGGTATGTCATCATTAAAATCCTTTCTTTATAGTCAATTTCATATGAAAGATTTAAGAGCTTTGAAGTATTTTTTTTGAAGTAGAAGTAATAACAAGCAAGAAAGGCATTTCTCGTCTAAAAAAAATATGTACTTGAACTATTAACTAAGATCAAAGAGTTCGGACTTAAGCTATGCAGCAACCCAATGCCTTTTAATCTACAACTCATTAAAGATAAAGAATTTCTTGAAGACTCTGAAAAATATAGAAGATTAGTTGGAAAATTAAACTATCCTATATTCACTCACCCTAATATTGCATACTTTATAAGTGTTGTATGTCAGTTTATTTCTTCTCTAACTATTAGAATAGATCTTATGTTACTGAAATTCAAGATCCCTACCTTATAGATCCCTAAAGATAAGTGCACTTATTGAACTACATTATAGTGATCGGGTGTTTGATTTGTGTAATTTTTAATAAATAACCCTTGATAATCAACAAGCGCACAGTTGTTTAGCATATTACATAAGGTGTCGATCCCATGAGGAGGGATAATCTTATCCTAAAATATAAGGCTAGAAAATAACACAAAAATTCAAATTGCACGAAACTAAAAACAAGAAATTAATTCAAACAATCAAATCAAATTAATAATCAATCATGGAAATACTAATTACTAGGCAACTGCAACATACCCAAGAATCAACTGAAAGAAATTACTAATTGAGAGAAAAGAAATTTACCTATCCTTAATGCTAACCTAACTAATTATGAATTACTGGATTATTAGTTCTAGACGATTCTAAGGTTGATTATTCTCTCTAGAGTTATAACAATGTTTTAAAAAATGGACCGGACATCGAATCGATGAAAAAAAGGTTTAAGATTTAGAGGTTCAGCCAGTAGTGATCAAATATAAAACTGGTATATAATGAATAAAAAGTAAAACTTATAAGAATAAGTAAAAATAAAATATTTTATTAGAATAAAAATACACCAATGTTTATTATTATATAATGAATTAATAATAAATAAATATAAGTCTAATATAAATATTAAAATAACAATAAAAATCATAATTATATTTCTGAAGGAGATTATGTCTCATCACCGTCAAAAGTTTCAAATTCTCCAACGTTATTTAAAGATTCGTAAAGTACGCTTTCATCTAAAATATTTGTATCAACTTCTTTTACTGCATTAAAAAAAATTACAAATTATTAATATATGAAATTATTCTCAATTGTAAACTTGTAATATAGTATAATTTTAACTTAAATATGATCAAAATAAGATATGAACTGACCATCAGTAGATGTTATTAATTCATTCATTGTGACAAATGCATTTTCTTCATAAATCATTTTGACAAGGCTTTACTCTATTTAAAATTTTGCGGTCAAATTTGAACAGTTTGCAAATGTTAGAATTCATTTAAATGCCTCAAAATATTAGAAATTAACTTGTA
>JANIPM010000009.1:14583328-14604252 GCA_027478405.1 Erythroxylum cassinoides
ATAAGGCATAAAAACCTTGATCAATGTTTCTTTGTTTTCATTTCTTAAACAATTTCTAAGTGTTTTGTCATTATCCAAAAGGGAGATATTGTTGGACCAATGGTGATTGACAAATTAAATCCCACTTATGTTTTGATAATAATAAAATGTTAGAATCGGTTAAGAAATTATTTCAGGTGATTTGGATTGAAATAAATCAAGAAAGCATTGTAAATCATGGTGCAATCAAGAAGGAAATAATCTTCAACTTACAAGAGACTTAAACATGAAGATTATGGAAAGATCTGATTAAATATATCCGTTGGAGTCAGTACAAGTCGACCAACATATCACTAGTCGACTAAGAATTTAAAATTCATTAGATGGGGCTTGAAACAAGTCGACTAATGTGTTACAAGTCCACTACAAATCAAGTGGATAGGAGCACTAGTCGACTATCATGGTACTAGTCGGCTGATCGAAGAGCGGAGTTGAAACCTATAGTGAAAAACGTTGATACTAGTCGACTATAACAGTTCGACTAGTTGACTATCAGATAGGGCTGAACAAAATTTATTCGAATCATTCACAAATGGAAAGGAGAAAGTTTAGCAACGTCTATAAGAATTTATGCAACAGCTAGAAGAGGATTTACAATGGCTATATTCATCTATAGTCTCCAGATCAATAGTGGAAAATGAAGGGATCAAGGTACCGAAGTCCTAATAGCAAAAGAATTCCTCTATTGTTCCAAACTTGCTCTATATTGCTCTTAGCTTGTTTCAAATTTGTATTGACCATTGTTCTTTCATCTTTATGTCATTATTACTATGAGTTGAGTGATTAGTGAAAAGTCACTTGTGAGGTAGGATTTGTGCCGGAAAACAAATCTATTGTAAGGGTAGCTTGAGCCGGAAATCAAGTAGCGTTGTAAGAGTTCACACTAAACTAAAAAATGTGTAGTAAAGTGGTTTGCCAAATTCTAAGTGGGAGCTTAGGTAGAGGACGCAGGTCTTAGCACCGAACCTCTATTAAAACAGTGTTTGCTCTTTTTCCCTATTCTTTGCATTTAAATTTGTTTAAATTGTTTTTGTGTGAATTAACTTATGAATTTATTGTAGAACTTTACGAAAAATTTTAAAGATCTATTCAACCCCCCTTCTAGATCATTTACATATTCTAGAATTATAGTTGCACTTCCTTTAGAATGTATATATTAAAGGAATTGAATGAAATATATCGCATACGAGAGTCATAAGCCATGCTGTGTAAAGTCATATATTTATTACGCTGTTAGAATAGTGAGTAGATATCAATTAAACTTAGGGAAAGCACATTGAGAAATAGTAAAGAACATATTGAGGTATCTAAAAGGTACTGTTTAGACAACAATCTATGTATACAAAGATATATAGATGCAAATTAGGGAGAATATTTAGATGAGAAAATCTACCTTCTTATTTGTTTTCTTAGTAAGAAATAATCATGTCCTACCTTATATGCATAGAAATTAATTTATACAATACATTGTGTTCCTTAGAAGATTCTTGCTTAATTTAGGAGTCACAAAAAGTGAGACTAATCCAGTAACAATCATATATGATAGTTAAGCAACAATTACTTATATTAAAGACCTCATATTTTAGTGTAAAACCAAAGATTTAAATACCAAGTATAATTATGTGAAATGTTGTATAAAGGTCATAAGGAAAACTTGAAGCTTTATATACAAAGTTGAGCAAAACTAAATCACTAGCGTAATTGGAGCTATTGCTTCCAACGAAAAGTACTATCTACTTTTATTCCATTAAATTTGACATTATGATATTACACTAAACTAGAATTTTCCTAGATACATATGTTTAGCATGTGAAGCTAACAAGATTACATAGATATTGAAATATAATTAATTAACATTTCTCTATATATGTTCATTCAGTGTATTGTCATGTTCAAATACAAATATGAGTTGAGATTGTTTATTAAGTAATAAGCATTACATAGTACTTTATTATGAAAGGTGTATATTTTACATGGCATATTTTTGGTATGAATCAAAGAATATGTCAGATAGACGCAAGATTGGCTCTCTCATATAGGCAATAACCTCTAGTAATTATCATGGCTGGAGATGAGGTAGGTTTTAAGTTTGTTAACAAGGTGATAATTGAGAGCAAGAGCAAGAAAATTAAACTACAAACGTAGACTTAGATCATAAGTCAAAAGGAAATTAGTTTGGAGTGATCATATGGTCACTACATTTGTCTTAAATTGCTACTTAAGAGTTCATAAAAATGAATTTAAGATTAGATAAATGAACTCATGTTAAACATTAGGTATGTTTGCACGAATATTTTTATAGTATTATATTAATAAAAGACATACGCTCTAAATGAAAAGGAGGAATACCATAACATATGACTCTTAATATATGTGCAAAAATGACTAAGGAAAGGGGTTAATGGAAGTGATTAAATCTCAACTTATTTTGTGTGAGACCTTTGAGGTTAAATGAGCCTTATAATACCCTTAGCCTTATTCTTAAGAATTAAATTTAAGTTTTCTATTTTAGAATATTATCAAAAGATTATGTTTGATTGATCTTATAAGACAATACTAGGAAAGTAAACTAAATTTAGTTTAAAAGAATTTAGAATAGAGAAAGTTCATTTTAATTGGTAATTTACATAAGAAAAAATATGTGTGGCTACTGACTCTTAAGAAGAAAATTGAATTCATTTGTAATACAATGAAGTAAATGAGATAAAAGGAGATTAAAATGTAAGATACTACCTAGGGTATGATATCCTAGATCTACTCAAAGATTGATTTATTAATCAAGATATATGACAATAAGCTTTTGTCGTATGTTGATTGCATAGGTTACATGATATGAATGAGAAATTGCACCATGCTAATCAACTAAACCCATTATGTGTTAGTGTGAGATAATAAAGGCCACCGGACACGGGAACAGATCACTTGTCCATAATTGTTGTGCCAATGTTGTTCCATTGCATCTAGTCTATATATTTATATAGGACCCACACAAATATATAGACCAGATACAATGGAACAACACTGGCACAACAATTATGGAACAGGTGATTTAATTTAGCCGGACACACATGATAGCTTTAGGATACAACATAAGATTCTAAATGTTATGCAGCAGCTAAAATTTTGAAATTCAATATTAAATGATCATTTAGAATTGTAAAGGATAAGATAATAATCATTTTAAAGATCAATTAACTCTCACACAAGTGGTATTCTAAATCAATACAAAGCCAATATCTTCTAACTAGTGGAGATAAGAACTTATTCGTAAGTGATTAATTTCAATGATGTAGAGAGAGAGGCAACTGCATTAGAAAGGTTGAAAAATAAGTTGTTTAATTATTACAAGAACGACAAATAAATTAGGATATATAGTAAAAGACTATTTTCTCATCCACATCCTTACTCCTAACACCACACTGACAACGAACAAGAGAGCAAGAACAACAGCATAACCAACATTCCAGCTACGTCCCTCCCCACCCAAATGGATACCGTAGAACACATTTGCTACGGCAAATATGATTAGAACCCTTCCCCCGCTATGGTGATACCAATTCCAATACCGTCTCACTTTTGATGACACATTGGGACGTGCCAAAATTGCCATCACCTACACAACATGAGGCGAAGGTGTCATCATAAGACTTCAATCTGATAAAATCTTCTTATACTAACAGTAATTAATACATACCTGAAGGCAACCTAGCACAAGAATGAAGATTCCAATGGCTTTGTGGGTAGGGACATGAGCGCTAATGCGATTTTCCAGGACAAGTCCGCATATGACACCCACCACGCCTAACACAAATCCAATGGATTGAACGCACATATGGGCATAGAACCAAAGAGGATCCCACTCCCTCATGAAGCTGGCCACCATTGCTCCAATAAGCATCAAAATTCCCCACCCAACCATGTTCAGTACTCCATGACCCCTCCTTAGGCTTGTGTATGAGCTTTTCACACTGCTTTGCCCTGCCTCGTCATTATATTATTTATTTTAATGAGCTAAGATTTTCTGTATTACTCTGTCTTATTCTATCTCATGAAATCTTAACTATTTATTTTGCGAGATGCACGCGAGGTCCACGCGGGACCTATACTGAACTCATATAAATAAACGACTAAGATTCATTGAACACATTATGACAAGATTTGAACTCTATTTTAATGCAAACATTATTCTACTACATTAAAATAAACATTTTTGTATGATAAGTAACGTGGTTGGCAAGTGATAACCTCGCGTTTGACCAGCCAACACACATTTAACTATTTGCATTAAATATAGTAAACGTACCGCATTATTTCTCCACCATCCCAAACGAAAATAAACAAAAGCAAACACAGCCATAGAACACGTTCTTTTGCTTACCTGTAACATAATTCAAGCCCACTTGCACTTTCTCCCGGTGCTCCCTCAAGCTGTAGGATGGCGCCGACGGCGAAAATCCTGTAGGTCCGACGGAGAAAATCATCCGCGACGAGGGTTGCGCGGTGTTCAACTGAAATGCTAAGTACAGTCGTGAGGATTGCGATAGGATCATCGATGAGTTAATATTCAAGTTGCCCTGATCAGGAACCACCTGGCTCGGAGTTTGGCCGCCGAGATAATACTGTTTGATTACTCCGGTTCCATCTGTCGAAGAAACCCATCCTACGACTGCGCTGGACCCCACCATGGATCCGGTGACAGAGAACCCCATAGCTACATAGGAATTTGAATCCGGTGCTGACAGGACAAAGTTCCACGCATCTGACGAAGCCTGCGAGTACTGAAATAAAGTCCGAGGACACCCGTTAGCCGAAACATACATGCACATCTGCATATACAGAACTAGATACAGGCTATATGACATGTTTCACTTACTCTAAGGATATAATCTTCGGAGCTCCAAACGGAAATGCAGTGGAGAGAAGACTGATCGAAGGGCAAGCCACTGAGGTTGAGATTAGAGAAGCAGGAGTCGGTTTGTGCGCTTGCGATGTTGGATAAAGACCATAAAGCGAAGAAGACGGTTAAGAAGGCATTAGATGTCTTCATCTTTCTCTGTGTCTCTCGCTAGGTTTCTGGATCTCTCTTTCTCTAATGGTTTGTGGGGTTGGTGATGGTTGGAGTCGTGAAGCAATGTATTAGGTGATCGTGAACTGATTAATCATAAGTTGCAAGAAAGTTGTTGAAGTCTTCTCTTTTTAGATATACTTTAAAACAAAGTAGTTAAAATAGTTAGAGTTGAAGGTTATTAAAAGATGATAAAATCACCTAGGCGATGGACGTATAAGTTAGACACTAATGTATAAAGTATACACCTACATATAATGGAGTTTGAACCTTTTAATAAGTTAAATATAATTATAATTTCAATTAAACTTTAGTAAGAATTATAATTAATAAATACTAATTGGTTCTAAATAATATTTAGTATCTTGGATTGGATCTTATTTATTAAATATTTCATATTTAAACTTTAAAGTTTTTCAAATTTTATAATCAAATCTAACATTATTAAATTACATTTTTCTTTAGTCATACTTTATATATGACCTATTAGTTTATTAAATATATTGACAATGAACATAAATTATAACCCTAAATTATACTTGTAGATCAAAATTAGTGTTTGACATCGCATCATGTTTATCTAAATATTAGGAATCTCAATGTGGTTTTGATTAATATTTTCATACATGATATTTTTTATATAATTCAACATTTTATTATATAATGTTTTGAATGAACACAACGCATGGAGTTAATTTCTACTCTATTTAAGCTTGATCATATTAGTTTCTACCATTAGTAATTAATTATATTGATAAGATTTGAAAACTATTTTTAACTTGTCATTCTACCTTAGACAAAGGTTTCCATTTTTGCAACTACCTCATTCATGTGCATTTAATGTTTTTGAATGTTGCAAGATTGTGCTACATGCTTACACATGATTTATGTGATGATTTATGAAAAGTTTTCTTTTAAATGATTCTTTAAAGTGATGCATGAATATGAACACATATTTTTGGAAATGATTTTTAAGGTATAATAAGCATGTGAAAATCAAATTTTCAAGAGAATGTGTCATTTTGGGCATCAAGCTTATAAGATTTTGAAATCTATGTGTTATGTGGGTTTGTGGTAGTCCCTCAAGAACTGTCACGTGCACGTTGATCTAAGTATTGACTTCTCCCGCTTGTCGGTTAGTAGTATGGAGTTCCCTCAAGGACTCCCTCAAGAATTCATGACTACACAGGACCATTATATTGGAAATGTGTAGTGCGTCATGTTTTGGACTTAGCCAAACCATTTGATCTATTTATGTGTTCATGACAAGTTGATATGAGTGATGCATTCATGATTTGCATACACATGAATTTCTGTATTGAATATGACCTATAAATGTTTTTGCTTGTTACAAATTATAAGATTGTTACCCACAGGTTTTAAGCTCACCTCCCAATATGCTCTCACACATTCAGGTGATGAGCAGGAATTCGAGTAGGTCAAGAGGCAAGGCAGCACCCCTAATTTTGGTTATTTTGTATTTAAAGCAAGGCTTTAGTTGCATTTTGAGCAAATCATAGTTCATGTATCGTTTGTATTTTGGGATTTTGATGTATTAGTGTATCTGTGGCTTGAAATGCCCACTGAAGCTTTATAAAACTTTTATCTTTCGATGCAAATGGGATATGTTTGCATGTTTGCCCATGACTCTCTCTCAAGTTTGTACGTTGCATTTTTTGAGTTTTCATAAGGAAAAAATTCATGTTCTGATTTCGGAGGAAAATCTGGATTAATCTAAGTTGATTTAGGCAAATATGTCTTTTAGAAAGTTGTAGGTCTTTCTTTTAGCTTTCTAACGATATATAGTATGAAATTTTTGGACTTCTAGGCTAAAAGTTATGGTCCCTATAAGAGAAGATGTATCTTTTATCTTTTCGCTTCTTCTATGTTTTGCTTCTTCTGTAATGGCGTCATATGGTCTGTGATGACATCATATCTTCTATTTTTTGTTTCTTCTCTCTTTTCGCTTCTTCTATGTTTTGCTTCTTCTGTGATGATGTCATATGGTCTGTGATCACGTCATATCTTCTATATTTTGCTTCTTCTGCTTTTTGCTTCTTCTATGTTTTGCTTCTTTTGTCATTTCGCTTCTTCTATGTTTTGCTTCTTCTATGTTTTGCTTCTTCTGTGATGATGTCATATGGCCTGTGATGACATCATATCTTCTATGTTTTGCTTCTTCTGCTTTTTGCTTCTTCTATGTTTTGCTTCTTATATCTTTTTGCTTCTTCTATGTTTTGCTTCTTCTGTGATGACGTCATATGGTCTGTGATGACGTCATATCTTCTATGTTTTGGTTCTTCTGTCTTTTCGTTTCTTCTATGTTTTGCTTCTTCTGTGATCAAGTTATATCTTCTATGTTTTGCTACTTCTGCTTTCTGCTTCTTCTATGTTTTGCTTCTTCTTTCTTTTCGCTTCTTCTATGTTTTGCTTCTTTTGTGATGACGTCATATGATCTGTGATGACGTCATATCTTCTATATTTTGCTTCTTCTGCTTTTTACTTTTTTCTATGTTTTACTTCTTTTGCCTTTTCGCTTCTTCTATGTTTTGTTTCTTTTGTGATGACGTCATATGGTTTGTGATGACGTCATATCTTCTATGTTTTGCTTCTTCTGCTTTTTCGTTTTTTCTATGTTTTGCTTCTTCTACTTTTGCTTCTTCTGCTTTTTCATCTGGCCTATCTTCTGGTCCATTTTTGACCCTTCAAAAGATAGAATATATCTTTGAGGTCTTCATGAAAGTTGTAGATCTTGAAATTCTCTTTTGAACCATCTAAAGAACACCCTAATCCGATATCTGTAGGGAAACTTATAGCAATTTTTCTCATTCATCTGTCTTTTTCTATTAGTCTGCTTTTTCATTTGGTTTCGTCTGTACCTATCTTCTGGTCCATTTTTGACACTTCAGAAGATAGAATCTGTCTTCGAGGTCTTCATGAAAATTGTAAACCTTGAAGTTCTCTTTCGAACCATAAGATATTTGTAGGGAAACTTATGGCAATTTTCCCCATTCATCTGTCTTTTTCCATTAGCCTGCTTTTTCATTTGGTTTCGTCTATACCTATCTTGTGCTCCATTTTTTACCCTTCATAAGATAGAATCTACCTTCGAGGTCTTCATGAAAGTTGTAGATCTCAAAGTCCTCTTTGAAATCGTCCTAAGATGATCTTGTCTCGATATCCCTAATGACAATTATGCTAAGTGTCCCGAGGCAAGTGCTATATGATTGAGGTCAAAATCTGTTCGAAAATAGTAGAAGTAAGCTGTCTTGAAGTTTGTCTTGATGGAGGCACGTCATCCTTGTGGGATACACGTTTAGATGTCACTTAGGATGTTGTCGTGACTCACAAGGGCAGGGTATCCAACATTGACCTAGACTCATCACTGCCATAGTAGTAGTTTAGTTTATTTTAGGTAGTGTTACGACGTGCTACCAATTTTGGTGTCGTTTCTGGAGAGTGTCATACTTTAGTTTTGTTTGTGCTTTTAATTGTTGTTTTATATATATTTGTTTGTAATTATTTTATTTTTGGTTATTTCTTATTCGTTTCATTTTTGTTTTGTGTTTATGAATTAAAAAAAAAGAGAAAATTTGGCATGGACGAAAGTAATTTCTTTTATAACTCTTATTCTCAATCCTATAACCAAGGTTATACTGATAAACCTAACTTTAGTTATGGATGAGATAACCAACTAAATTACTTCCTTGATAGTATATAGAATCCACAGCAATTCCTATATAAACTATAAATTGCTTATCACAATTTAGGCACATCTCTGAAAGATTTGCTTAATATTATGACTGCTAACAGTATTCAACTTAAATGGAGTATATAGGAGTTCTAGTAGGAAGTTTGCAAGATATAAGGTCTAGCAACTCATATTTGGAAAACCAACAAAACTTAGATACTTCTCTAGAAAAATTAGTTAATGCTTTTTTTCTAATACTTTGAAATTACAGCAGGAAAAGATGCAGTTCCAGTAAGAAATAAGTTCTAGGATCCAAAACTTGGCGAGCTAGATGGGTTAGTTAATGGATGCTCATGACCGCTTAGCATCACAAGGCGAAGAAACGCAACTATCTCAAACTGAGGTATACCTAAGGGATGTTAGCGCAGAGGCCTTATAGAGTGAAGAGGAGCTTGAGAATCTTAAGTATACTACTCAAGGAATTGTTTATGTTAAAGAAGTGGAGAAGGAGCTCAAAGTAAAAAAAAGTTATATCTTTTAGCTCTGAGGTAAATACTGAGCTCCAATTTATTGTTATGACTGACTCTTTACCTTTACCTAGCATGTTAGAGAAATTAAATGAGGAGGAACAAGGTGAAAAGAAATTTAGATATTCCTGAAGTGTAGGGACTTAGTAAAGATTGAGAATCTGCTAATAGGATTATTAGGATTATCAATCAAGACCCTATCCTGAACTACCTCACATAGAAGTGGCTCAAGCTGTACTACTTGAAGATCATATTTTTGTCATGTGAGGGGAAAACATGGAGTCAAGCTAGCGACTCTAAACAAAAGCGCTTCTTAAGAGGTAACCCAAGGGAAGTAAATTTCTTTTCCTTTACTTTTTCGCACTAGTTAGATATGCATATATGTTTTTAGGCTGGTTTGTTTCTTACTTGTTTAAAGTTTTCAATCAGAATGAGAGACAGTATAAAACAAACAAAACAAACATTTGCTCATTTTCTGTTGCTTCTAGGACTATATAGTCATGAGTAGAGAATGAATTGATGAATAGAGAATGAACAAACTAGAGAATTTCATGGAAACTTTAGCATGTACTTTTTCTTTTGTGATTGGTCAATATGCATTATCGTTAGAGCAGTAATGACCAGTGTAAACAAAACTGGTGAGATCTTGAGCTTTATTAGACTGACACATTCATATCAATCTCATTGTCTTTTGATAATGTGTGACTTTCATAACATGTACATCCTGATTTTGCCTTGAATTTTTATTCGAGACCACATTTTTATCATATATATTAACATAAATATAATTAGGTGTTCTTTTCTTTTCCAAACTACATTAGCCAAATAGCCTACCCTATTGACACGATTTCTTCCTTGTTAACCCCTTTTGAAATGAGCTTTATTAGCCTTTTCTTTTATATAAACCACATTACATACTTTTAAACCTAACTAAATGTCCTACAAAGCCTTAAAGTTAGTGGAACCATGTTGATGTAGTTTCTTTTAATTTTTATAAAAGAAAGGAAAAAAAAGAAAGAAAGGAGAAAAAGAAAAGGAAAGAAAAGGAAAGAAAAGAGAAAAAGAAAAGAAAAGAAAAAGAAAGAATGAAAGAAAAAAAAGTTTAAATGTATTAAGGATGAAATGCGTATGCGTTGAAAAGTTGTTTATGATTAATGCATCCTCCTAAAGTTGTATTTAATGGGTTATTTGAGTAGTTGAATATGAGGTAGATGCTGGCGTGGAAGGTTCACTCATTGTAGTTCAATGTGTTATTATCATCAATCTTTATGAGTGATCCCTTCAGATTGGTATAGGCTTAATGTGGTTTGTGGTGTGAAAACTTGAGTTTGAGTAGTAAAACATCATTTTTGCATTCATCTTAGTTGATGTACACAATCGTGAGGGAATGTTGGCTTTTGTACTTGATAGTATATTGAGTGTTACTTTCGTTTCACTAGCTTTAATGGCTTTCACGCTACTTTAGCCAAATACATCTCACCTTACCTTTACCCATATTACAACCTTGAAACTCCTTTGATCCATGATTTTGCATGTGAACCTTTAGTGGTGGATAAATGAAATGATTTGCAAAGTTGTAGGATGACATGATCATGAATGGTGTTAAGTGTACTCGTAGATATATCTTAGTTAAACACATTTTCCAAGTCTACCATTAGATTGCTCAGTTTTTAAAGGTGTTGAATGTTGATTGATCATGAGTGAAAGCTTAGAATGCTGAGTTCTTACAATAATTTTTGAAAGTCAATCATCTTTGCTTATGATTATGTATTCTTGGAAAATATGGGAATTGAGTTAACGTTTTTGGGTCTATGAGCTTAATTTTGATATTTTGCCTAAGGATGGTCAAAAGCTAAGTGTAGGGGAAATTGATATTTGCTTAATTGTTGATACATTTAACCCTTTACACTTAGTGAATAATGATATGAAAATGCTTAAGATACTCACTATAATTCTTCAATGGTTTTAGGTACAATTCAGATGTGAAAAAGCTAAAATGAGTCGAAAGCACTATATTTGAGTCGTTTTCTTAAGAATCACACTTACTTGTCTTTATGCAGTAAGAAAGAGAAGGATTAGAGTAAAAGAAGACAAGAAAATACATAAAATGAAGAGCATGAAGAGTGTTGAACTAGCTCACGGCCATGCATGATTTGTCAAGCCATGACAAAAGGTGTCATGGGTGTGATATTTTGCATGGGCGTGACACCTATATCTTGCCCGTGCACATAAGGCTCATAATCGTAAGCCTCAACTAAGGTAGCTCATAGGCGTGACACTATCATGCACATCCGTGAGACACTTGCAACTCACCCGAACCCTACTTTCTAATATAAAGCATCATTTATGTGATAGCTAAAAGGGGGATGAAAGAAGAGGAGTGCTTTCGACTGGTAGAGCTTCAGGAGCTTTGGGAAAGATGAGAAAAAGGGGCAAACCTCTTAACTATGAGAGACCCATGGAAGGGTAGATGTCCCGATGCCAGTTCAAAGGTGACATCAATGCCGACGACCCAGTTAAGCATTTCTTTTATTGTTTGTTGTTCTTTTCTTTTATGAATTGATTATGTTGCCCTATGTTTCATGTATGGGTGTTATGTAAGAATGATTGAATGCCCTATTTGATTATTTTTTATGTAAGAACTCATTGCTAGAATCGAATACAATATGTAATCGTTGTTTTTTTGATTCATTTGTAGTGACTAATGGTTCATAGTCATTTAGGATAATATAACCTAGGTTAAATAATCCAAGCTTGTGTGATTATTGCTTAGATTGGTCTATTTTTCTCACTCGTAAGGTGACTGTCAGATTAAACTTAGCGAGCGTCTCCTTGGTTATCTGATAACTAGGGTTAATTAATGAGCTATTCTTAATTAACTATAACCTAAGGAAAAATCGAGATTAACAAAGCTTGTTGTTAGTCTATGACCAATAGTTCAAAGGGAGATATGAAGAAAACAATTCAATGAAATATGTTTAATAAGGTATAGACCGAGATTGAACCAAAGAACTGAGCTCCTAACGAATTCACCACTTTCATCATTTTTACATGTTTTCTTTAGTTTGCTTTCATTAGGTTAACTTTATTTTATACCCCCTAAAAAAACTAAACACCAATTCATTTCATTTTAATAACTTTACACACACTCTCTATGGGATCGACCTAGACTCACCACTGCTATAGTAGTAGTGTAGTTTATTTTGTGTGGTGTTATGATGCGTTACTAAGTAGTTAGGAGTAGTTTTGAGAATTAGGAGATTTCAACTCAACTGTTATCTTTTTTTTTTGGATTAGTTGGTTAGATATCGAGAAAGGGTAATCAAAATCTTAGGATATCTAGGATCAAGCATAATTGAATTAGAAAGGCAAAAGGAAAACAAAAAAATGATAGAATATCCCCTAAGTTTCCATTATTGATTAACTTCGCTCTTATTATTATCTTTATTGGTTCAGTTTTGCACTTTTATTAGTTTATTTTAATTTAAGTTAATTCACTCTTTTATTACCTAAAACAAAGTGCGTTCCAATTGTTAGGTGACTAATCCAATACTCATAGGAAGGATATCTTGTGTACTACAATATACAATCCGCATACTTGCAGTATTGCATACATTAAAACAAGCAACAAGTTGTATGTGAGAAAGACCTATAAGAGTATAATTTATATGCTTTTTTAGGTTTTGGTGGATGATGTTAGTGATATGATGCCCTCTTTAGATATCCTTGTATAATGAAAAGGTCTTTTATATGATTTTACAAATGATATGATTCTTTAATAGAAATATGACTTATATTGAATGGAAGCATATATTATACAATTATGTTTATATTGAGTTTTATAATAATTGTGAACTTGTTTCATGATAATTTAATAATAAACTAACCTATATGAATGAGAGGAATATTGTTTTTTTTTTGTGACCTTGCATGAAAAGTTTTCCTTTTTTAACCTTGTAAACTATACTTCTAAGTTTAGAATATGAACCATATATAAATGTATTAAGCTTCTTTCGACCTTGAGACCTAAAAGAAGAGATATAAGCATTGAAGTTTTCATGTCTAGTTTTGAATGTTATATGTTTATATGATGACTAAGGCAATGGATCATCATTATAGACATGATTTCTCTTTTCAAAAATTATTTTGGCATTAAGTGATGAATGTCTATAAATGTACACAAAATCATACCTATTATTTGAGCTCTTTTAGGCTCTAAGTATAGTACTCAATTGTTTACTCCCTAAAGTGAACTTAGATAATGAATCTTTGAGAATATTGATCTCCTTTTTCAATATCTCATTCTCATGAAATAAATCATTTTCATTTTCATTATCAACAACTACACTCTAGGAATTTACCATGGCATGTATATCACATTTCAATTTCCTATTCTCAATGATATATGTATCTAAGAGCTTTAAATTCTATTTATGCTCAGAAGATAATTTTTTCCTTTTCAAATCCATGACCTTTGGGCATTTAACTAGCTCATTATACAAAAGATCAACATCATAATCATCATTATCATTGAATTTGAGGAAAGGGTACCTTGATATTATTGGCCATAAAATACGTACTTGCCACCATATTTTTGGATTCTTCACTCTTTGAACTAGTAGATTTATCATATATGGCTTTAAGTGCTTACTTATTCTTCTTAAATTGATTACCTCTCTTCATTTTTTAAGAACATCATGAATTTCTTTATGATGAGCTGTATATCATCCTTATCACCCTCACTTGTAGAGGTCTCCTCATCATCAATTTTCTCATTCTTAGAGATTTTAAATGCCACATTTATTCTTATTAGAGCTACTTCCTCTTTATACAAAAAATTCATCTACATCTCACATATTGAGGAGTGATCCAATTAGCTTTTCCAATGGTAAGGTGTTCAAATTTTTAGCTTCTGGTAAAGCTTTGGTAAAAACCTAAGCAATTTTATCACTAGTTCAAGATTAATATAATTCTTACCAAGACCTTTAAGAATATTAATGATACAAATAAAGCAAGTATACATACTAGAAATTGAATCGTTTTTTCCATATAAAATACCTCATAATGATGCACTCATAAGCTCGCATTGTCCTATTTTTACTTAAATAGTGCCCTCATATATGATTTCAAATATGCTCCATATATGATGTATATTTCAAACATAGACACCTCTTTGAATTCATGTCTATCAAGAGCACAAATAAAATATGCACCACTTTGCTATTTAATGCAATATGTCCCTTACCTGTATCACCCCACTCACTTCTATCCACTGGGGCCTTAGTATTCAATTTATCTACAAATATTGTTCTCATTGGAATATAAGGATCAATTTATCTATAACTATTGTTCTCATTGGAACATAAGGATAATTCTTTACAATTCCCTAAATATGAACTCCTTTGGCTAAAGGAAAGTGCTTCATCCTAGTTTTCTTATATATGTAATTGTCACTTTCAAAGAAAAACATTAACAAACTTAGATTAAAAAAAGTGAATCAAATTATGTCATAAAGATCTTTGCTCAAAGTTTGCAAAAAATATAAATACAATGCATGAGACCCACTCTAATACCAATTATTTATCCCCATGTGGCATATGCTATGGAGAGTGAATTATTTTTGTTTATTATTTACCTTATTTGAAACTAATTAGTGAATTACTTGTGTTAATGAATGATTATGGAAAGTTTATATAAAACAATTGTAAAGCAAACATAAGAATAATAAAATAAATTAGGGAAAGAGAGATGAGAGATGTTATTTGGTTATATTAATTGGACCTATCTCTTTTGTTTTGTCTTAATTTTGGTTCTTAAATGGGAAAAATATTTATTTTATTTTAGGAGATGAAAAGTGGATATTAGATAAAATTGGAGCTTTATTGGTCAAAATCGTGAATAGTAAAAAAAGTGGATAGATTACTGCAGTGGATAAGGTGAGTTCATGTCTAACGCTAAATTCATCCTATGAGTTTGAATTAAATTAGGAAACTTATTTTCATCCTTATTATATAGGGATTTGAATTTGATTATATGGGGATCTTGGTAAAATAGGAGGAAGCTAATTTTTGGGATGAGAGAGAAGAGGAAAACACGTCCTTCACTTTTCTCAATTACCCTATTTTTGTTTTTCTTTGTGTTTTCTCTTCATTTATCTTCTTTTCTTCTATTTTTAGTGCTTAAACTAAAGCTATGAGTGGCTAATTTCAAATATTTTGATTCAAGGGGATTCAAAATTCTAGTTAAAATCTTGTGAGGTTTTATTTTAAACTTAGATTTTATTTTAATTTAAGTATTTCTTGTTTTGTATTCTTATATTTCACGAATAATCAATATTAATTAATTTGATGTGGATTATTTTATAGTTATTCATGAATTCAACAGTCTGTAATTGTCATGAAGGATTGGTATAAGTAGCAAATAGGTTATCCATAAAGTTACATATTTGACTTATGAGAAATAATGAAACTAAATTGAATAGTTGTCGCTATCTCAATTATTTAATTTAGGGTTTTGTCTTTTTCACTAAGCTTATTGTTATCATTTAATTGATATAGAATGTTATCATACCTGATCAATTTATGATATGTTTAGGTTTCAATACTGGGTTTGAACTAATTAAATTAGAAATATTTTAGACTTATTATGGCTATTATAATAGGATTTGGACTAACTACTTGAATTATGAAAATTATTCTTTTTAAACGAATGATTAAAGTTACAATTGGATGAAAATTTTCCCTTAAATTATAGTTAATTACAATAGAGTTTCTCACCCTTTATATTCAGTTGATTTATTTTAATTTTTGTTAGTTTTAGTTCATTAGTTAATCAATTACAAACCCCCATTTTGTTTTCTCAGTTGAAATTAAGAAACTATGTTTCAATTCTCTTGAGATTCGACCTGATTCCATGACTACTACAAGAAAATTAATTTTGAGGGCTTTGATAACTTGACCAAAATTTTGGCATTGTTGTCAGGGAACCATTTTTTTTTTAGTTTTTTGTGTTATGTTATAGTTTACTACTAATCTCTTATCTTGTATAACTCTTTTTTCTCAGATAAGCAAATTGCAATATAATTCTGAAATTGAGAAGACAACATATCATTTAAGGAAAGAGACTAAGCAAGGAAAATTTTATTCACCTTCAAAAGTGAAAGGTGAGATAGAATGAATGATTTTAGATGATTTTGATTTATAAGAAGTTGAAAAAAAGATGGCAATTTCTAACACTAGAACGTTAGGGGAGCTAGTGAGACCAAATTTGAATCAACAACCTTTATGCATTCAATTTCCAAATGTTGACGTAGATTTTGAATTGAAATATAATTTTATCCACTTATTCCCTATTTTTTGTGGGCTTGAAGGTGAATATCCACACCAACAATTGAAGGAATTTCGTGTTGTTTTCTATGGAATGAAGCCACAACGGGTGACAGAAGAATAAATTAATCTCAAAGCCTTTTAATTCTTATTAAAAGATAATGCTAAGGATTGATGATATTGTCTTCCCTCTAGCTCAGTGACAATATATAACGTGATGAAAAGGTTGTTCCTAGAGAAGTTCTTTGCTACATCACGAGCAACCAATATTAGAAAGGAGACATGTGGGACAGAATAATTCATTAGAGAAACATTGTATGAATATTAGGAGAGGTTTAAAGAGTTATATGCTATCTACCTACATCTTTAGATTCCTAATCAACTTTTAATTCAATACTTTTATAAAGGGTGATTGCCAATGGATAGGAATATGGTATATGTAGCTAGTAGAGGAGTTTTGGTAAACAAAATACTTGAAACATCTAGGCAATTAATTTCAAACATGACTGAAAATTCTCAACAATTCAAGAGAAAGATGGATGGAGCTGTTAAGCACATGAATGAGGTAACTAATACTAACCTTGAGGATAAAATTTTATAACTACTCCAATTTGTCAAATAGTTGTAGGTCAATTGCAATTGGCAAGAGTGTGTGAAATATACTCATTCACTGGATATCCTACAAATATATGCCCTACATTATAATAAAACTCCCTTCAAGAAGTTAATTAAATAGGGGAATTTTTTGGGCAACCTTTATAGAAATATGACCCTTATTCCAATCATTATAATCTGGGATTGAGGGATCATCAAAATTTTAGCTATAGAAATCAAGGAGAGTAATAAAGATATCAACCTTATAATTTCAATAGAAAACCTTAAGCACTTACATATGCTTAATCTCAATCTTCATATTCGGGTATGTCTTTGGATGAAATTGTTTAAGATACTTGCTACAAATACTCAACAATTTCAACAGGAAAAAAGAACAAGTCTTAAAAACTTAGGAAATAATATCACTCAGTTAGCCACCTATGTTAGTAAATTAGAAGCCAAGTTTCAAGAAAATTACCTTCACAAACTATGGTGATTCTTAAAGAGAATACGAATACAATTGATCAAGATTTAAATCTAAATTCTTTACAAGAAACTAACGTGATTATTTAGTTAGTTAATAGTTCTTATGTGCTTCCTATTAGAGTTTTAGAGGACGTTTTAGTCCAAGTTAACAATTTGGTACTTCTAGTGGACTTTTACATCTAAAAAATGGATAGAGATAGAGTAGAACATTCATACTCATTTTTTTTGGAAAGGTCGTTTATGAAGAAGGCCAAGATGAAAATTGATATAGATGAGGATGCTTTTTTTAGTTTAATAGAGAAAAGGTGAAGTTTAATATTTTTTAGGCAACGAAGTATCCTAATGATTTTCATCCCATTTATCATATGGATATTATAGATTGAATTGTGTAAGATATTTTAAAAAAATAAATTATTGATGATGATTCAGAGTTTAGTGCTAAACTAGAAGTGACCAAGTAAGTTAATGAAACTTGAAGTTGTACAATCATTACTAGCAATGCTAATAGATTCAAAAACTTCAAATGCTGAAATTACTATAACTCACTAGAAAATATTGCCTTTTGTTTCATAGGCTCTAAAGATAGAATTAAAGACCTTACTTATTTATCTAAAGCATGTCTATTTAGGTGAAGGAGAGTCACTACCTACAATCATCTTAAAAAAGTTAACTACCGAGCAAGAGAAAATGCTAGTAGTGCTACTTAAGGAGTATAAAATTGTAATTGGTTGGAACTTAACTTAAATAAAAGGCATTAGCCCAAAAATTTGCATGCATATGATTCTTTTAGAAGAAAATGCTAAGCCAATAAGGAAACCTTAAAGAATACTCAATCCAACAATGAAAGATATGGTAATGAAAGGGATTTTGAAGCTTTTGGATGTAAGTATAATCTATCTAATCTTGGATAGTAGATGGGTGAGCTTAATGAATGCTATGCCAAAGAAAAGTGGGATGATAGTGATAAGAAACTAGAATGGGTGGAAAATGTGCATAAATTTTAGGAAGGTTAACTTAACCACTAGAAAGGATCATTTCCCATTACCCTTTATAGATTAAATGTTAGAAAGATGTGTGTCTAAATCATGTTTTTCTTTTTCGATGGTTTTTTAGGTTACTACCAAATAGTAGTTGCTTAAGAAGATCAAATGACTATCTTTACATATTTTTTTGGAATGTATGCCTTTAGGCAAATGCCCTTTGGTCTTTGTAATGCTCTAGGTACATTTTAAAAGTGTATGATGAGTATCTTTTGAGTATATTAATAATTACATTGAATTATTTATGGATGATATCACTTTTAATAAAGATTCATTTTTTTAATTTTGTGAATCATTTATCTAATGTTCTCAAATGATTCATTGAAAAAAAAATTAGTATTGAATTATAAAAATGTCATTTGATGGTTTATCAATGCATCATGTTGGGACATGTGATTGCATCTAGAGATATAGAAGTTGATAAAGTAAAAGTGGATTTAATTTTGAACTTACCTTACCCTACAAATATTGGGGAAGTTCAATCTTTTCTTGGAAATGAAGGAATTTATCATAGGTTTACTAAAGATTTTTCCAAGATTGCCATACCATTGTCAAATTTGCTAAAAAGAGCATTCCATTTGAATTTGGAAAGGAATGCCAAGAAGCTATAAAGCATTATTGACAAGTTTGCCTATTATGTAGCCACTAAATGAAGATCCACCATTCAAAGTCATATGATTTGCTAACTATTATGTAGTGGGAGTTGTTCTATTCTAATTAAAGAACTTTAGATGTTGCATAGTGTAATTATTCTATAACTGAGAAGGAGCTTTTAATAATTGTTTTTGCTTTAGATAAATTTAGATCTTATTTGTCTAGCTCTAAAGTTATTGTGTATTCCAACCATATAGCACTGAAACACCTATTAAAGATAAAAGCAGTCTAAATTTAGGTTGATACAATATATTTTTCTACTTCAAGAGTTTGATTTGATAATAAGAATCGAAAAGGAACAAAAATTTCGGTAGTAGACCATTTAAGTAGGTTGGTAAGGGATGAATATATTTGACCTATTTTTGAAACTTTTCCTAATGAGCAATATTTCCAAATAAAAGGTATAGTTTCATAGTATGCATACCTTAATAATTATTTAGTTATTGGGACTTTGCCTAATTATATTAGTAAGTTCTAAGAGGAAAAGATAAGGAATAAGGCAAAATATATGTTTATGATGAACCATACTTGTGGAAGTTTTGCCCTAATAAAATTATTGTAGGTTGTGTGCTAGAGGATGACATCTTTTTTTTTAGCTTTTTGCCACAATTATACATATGGTGGTCACTTTGATCTTAAACGAAATACTAAAAAGTTTTTGGAAAGTGGTTTGTATTGAAAAACTTTGCTTAAAGATGCCTATATGTTTTGTAAAAGTTGTGATAAACAACAAAAGACAAGTACATTATCTTATAAAAATGAAATGCCTCAACCAATTTTTATAGTTGAGATATTTGATGTATGATGCATTGATTTTATAGGCCCTTTTTTCCTTCATATCATTTTTTCTTTTATACTTTTGGCTTTTGATTTTGTTTTGAAGAGGTTGGTAGAAAAAGCCACCAAAACTAACGATTATGTAGTTATTGAAGGTTTTATAAAGTCTAATATTTTCAATACATTTAGAGTTCCACGAGCCATTATTAGTGATCAGGGAAGCCATTTTTATAGCACAGTAGTGGTAACTTTGTTTTAAAAGCACGGAGAAGATTGCCTCCTTTTTATTGGTTTTTGCCAAAGCTTTTCACTTATTGGTGGAGATTGAAGATAAATCTTATTAGGGAGTGCAACGTTGTAACATTGATTTGGAAAAAGCTAGGGAGGAAAGAAAATTATAATTGCAAAAGCTAAACGAACTAAGGTTGGATGGTTAAAAGAATTCTAGAATTAATAAAGAGAAAACCAAAGTGTTCTATGATAATATGATCTTGAGGAAACACTTTAAGGTGGGATAGAAAGTGTTATTATATAATTCTCAACTAAAGCTTATGTCAGGTAAGTTATGTTTTAGATGGCTTGGCCCTTTTGTTGAAGTGAATCACACGTTAATATATTGACAGTAATATGATCAGAATATACAAGAAGGGGGGGGTTGAATTGTATTATATTTTTCGTTAATCCCTTCAAAAATTTACTTTGCACTTTACGAAAACTTATTGTAAA
>JANIPM010000009.1:14623682-14634551 GCA_027478405.1 Erythroxylum cassinoides
GAATATTATAAACCAAATAATCTGAACAAATAGGTCTCACGAGTCAAAGCATAACAATTGGAATTCCCTGACTAAAACAGTTTAGCTACTCATAACAGGATTAAACAAAACAAGATTCTTAATTAACATAGTCTAAATAACAAGGGAAAGAAGAAAAACAAGATTCTTAATTGCCCCCAAGAGAGCTGCTGATTTTTCTTCCCTTCCTTCCCTCACGTACGGCTGCTATATGTCTCTTCCCAAAGTAACGCTGCTGATTGCTTTCTTCTCCAAGTGCCGCTGCTATCTTTGCTCCCCTCCTAATTGCGGCTGCTATTTTCCTTCGTGAATCCCTTTTTGTCTCCACGCTTCCCAAGGTTTTTGTCTCCTCTTTCTCCTTTTATGGGCCTCCCTTGTTCTGTGTGACTCTTCTCAATTAAGAGCCCTACTTTTTCTTTTTCCACGTCAACCCTCCTTTTGTCTCTAGTGATGATGTGATGATTAAGTTTGCAAAACCCTTTTAATTCCTCTCTGCTGCTTGCTCCTTTGGCCTGCGTTTTTTGTCCCCTGCGTATGCGTTTTTGAGCCAAAACGCATCTCCATCGTTTCACTTAATCCCTCCAGCGTTGCCTCTACTGTGCAGTCATTCTTGGACCATTTAATTACCTTCCTCCACATGTTGCCTGATTAGACAATTAATTTGTCTAAGTGGTTTCTACCATCCTATGACGACTAACAGCCCTCTTGATAATTCTCGTTTGCTCAGCCCATGCCTCTGACAATTTTAATTTGCTTGCAACGCTGCCCACGTGAAGCCCACCTGCTGTGTTAATTTAATATTTGCGACGTCGTCCTCTTGAATTGATGCACCTGTTTTCAGTTATTTGGGAGTCACTTTGACAAGTGATGTGAATTGTATTGCTGTTTTCCTCTTAATTTCCCACATCATGCAAAAATTATAATTTCCTACAAGAAAATATTAAATCAAATTAAGTCACAATAATTAAATCAATAAGAGGAATAAAATAGAATAATTAAAACATGAATATTAGATAAATATGCACTTATCAATGGGGGAATTTGATGAGAAGTTATTTGGTTATATTAATTAGATCTATCTCTTTTCGATTAATTTTAGTGCTTAAATAAGAAATTTAATTTTTATTTTATTTTAGGAGATGTTAAGTACAGATTGGATCAAATTGGAGCATTATTGGTCAAAATCATGAATTTTGAAAAAAGTGGACAGATTACTATAGTGGATAAGGTGAGATCACAACTATTGCCAGACTCATTCCAAGAGTTTGAATTCAATTAGGAAACTTAATTTCAACCCTATTATGTAAGCTTTTAGATTTGTTTAGATAGGGATCTTGGCAAAATAGAAGGAAGCTAGTTTTTGGGAGGAGAGAGAAGGGAAAAACATGTCCTTCACTTTTCTCAATTATCTTCGTTTTCTTTTTTTCCTTCATTTAACCTTTTTTCTTCTATTTTTAGTGATGGAACTAAAGTCATGAGTAGCTAATTCTAAATATTTTGATTTAAGGTGATTCAAAACTCTAATTGTAACCATGTCAAGTTTTGTTCTAAACCTAGATTTTATTTTAATTCAAATATTTCTTATTTTATGTCATTATATTTCATGAATAATTAATTTTGATTAATCTAACAAATTAATTTAATGATGATTATTCTATAGCTATCTAAGAATTTAGTGATACAAAATTGTCATGAAGGATTAGTATAAGTAGCAAATAGGTTATTTAAAAAGTTACATATTTGATTTATGAGAAACAAGAAGACTAAATTGAATAGTTGTAGATATCTTAATTATTTAATTTAGAGTTTAGTCTTTTTCACTAAGCTTATTGTTATCATTTAATTGATATGGAAAGATATCATACTAATCAAATTTACGGTAAGTTTTGGTGAGAATGTCAGGTTTAAACCAACTAATTTAGGAAAATTGAAGACTTATTATGGCCATCTTAATAGGTTTTGGACTAACTACTTGAATTGTGAAAATTATTCTTTTTAGACCAGTGATCAAATTTACAATTAGAAGAGTTATTTCCCTTAAATTGTAGTTAAATACAATTGAATTTCTCACTCTTTATATTTAGTTAGTTTATTTTGATTCTTTGTTAGTAAATTAATCACAAACCCCAATTTTGTTTTGTCAATTGAAAATAAGAAACTAGTTTTTAGTTTTCTAGGATTAGGCCTAGTTCCATAACTACTATAAGAAGTTAATGAATTGGAATTCATTTTAAGGGCTTCAACAACCCAAAAAGAGAAATTTTGGTTTATAGTGGTTTACTCAGACAAGTGATAGCCTACGTCCACTCTTTAAACTCCAATTGAGAAATCACTATTTGTTTTACTTCTATTAGTGAAAAAGAACACTTCTTACAATATCTTCTTTATCATAGGCAAAGCCCTTATAAATCTTATTCAAGTTCAAGAGAAAAAAATAACAATGTATAACCCATGCAATTTCTCCAATTGCTAAACTAGCACAACCTTATAACTCAAAAAGTCCCTTTCTTACTTATACCAATGAACTAAGAGTCGAAATGGTTTATATAATGTACACTGTACTCGAATGCACTCTCTAGCCTTTTAAGGCTCTCAGAAACTCCTAAGTATAAAAAAAATCTTTTTTATAACTAATTTGTGGTTTACATATACTCAAAACAACTAAAATAGTTATTATATTAGCCATTATCATGATTAGTAACAGTAGCATTAGTCAACTATTTTGAAATATTGGTTGATCAATATTGACATGCCCCTATCCTACAATGACTAGGTGACTTGTTTAACACTCCACGGTGGCTTTCTAGTCAATATCGGAGTCGGCTGGAAAGTTCTTATGAAGCTAAGCCTATTTCCCTTGTTAAGGAAAAGCTTCAACTCAATAATAAGAAATGTAAATAGTGGAGTTTTGTTTTTCAGTTTATTAAAAATTTCGGTAGCATAACAACTATATTTTGACATACCAAAAATTTCAAAGTCCTTTTAAAAACTAAAAGCACTTCTATTATTACATCAATTTCTCAACTAAAAAGTGTGGACTTCAAATCCACTCATATGAAATTTCAAATAGTTACATCAATAAACTTTGAAAAGCTAAAACAAAATCATGCATTTCATTTAAAAACCTTTATACACATACATTCTTTACACAAATGTACATTCCTAAACATGTTTAAGGATATGCAATAATTCTCAAACAGTAGTATGTGACGAAGTTGACTACTCACGAGGAGGAGTCCCTACTACTGAAGCCCCTGAGTGTGCATCTGAGAGGTTTTCTTTAACAATAGAAAATAGATTGTGAGCTAAACGAGCTCAATGAGTTTTACTGGTTTCTATTAAAAACATTTATACAAAGATTAACCTCCATAAAAAATTTTATTTTCTTTTTAATTAATAACCAATACTCTTATAAAACATATTCTTTTCTTTTCATAAGATCAATGCAAGTGTAAAACAAAACAAACATAATTTTCTGAGGTCAAGTTCCCCTTTCTTGTAAAGTAAATAGTGAAGGCAATCAATGCTTTCATGAACTTTCTTTTTAAAACATAGCCCATCACTAATTTTCTTTGCCATCTGATACTCTTAAGTGTAAGGCCATAGAGCTAATTTTGCATCACTTACCCATGCCTAGTTAACCTTTATATATTGATTGTTATGAAACTAGTGCTACATTGCTTACCCATAACGATGCTAACACTACATATAAATCAGTGGTTACGAAGCTGATTTTGCATCGCTTATCTATAATAGTACTAGCACAATATATACTTCATATGTCTAGAGGGCGACTTACAAGACATACTGACAAACACAACACTACCCATGTTAATGACAGACGCCCCCCCCAGCCCCTAAACACTGCCATGCATGTTAAGACGCACTCTGATCGATATAATCATATGTATAAACACCTAACGGTAAGGCATAGGCTAAACCACAATTAATACATGAGCGCGCCTCATTTCAATATCAATTCAATATTCAAAAACCATTTCCATGCCAATTTAAAGCATATGCAAATTTCAATTCAATCCCAAATCAAAGCATGAGTACATCTTATTAGCTTCCAAATGCATCCAAATCTTAATTCAATGCTTAATCAAAACATATGTAAATCTCATGAAGATTGAGTTCAAGTAGTAACACCAATGAAATTATTCATAAATATACTTTTCATAGTAAGGTAAAAACCATCTTTTCAAAATCAATTTAAAGATACACTCACAATTTTTCATTTATCATTAACCACCCTCAGGTGTTCAGTGCTTTTTCTTTACTAGTCATGAGTCTACGGTGACGAGAAAACTTTATTTTCTTACTTAGCTATGAAGGAAATCCCTGAAGGGTTCCTAAAACCTGCCAAGTACATCCATAACTTATCACCTTATTCTACAAATTTTATGAAAAAGGGCTTAACCAAAATCTTAGCATTTAGTAAGAATAAAATTATATTTTCTTCTCATTCAACCATTGAACAGCGTCCATAATTTATACATTTTGTATTCTTTCCATTTAAATAACGTACATAGTGTATACATGTTGTCTTCCTTGTATTGAACCATTAAACTATGTACAACATACATGCTACCATTAAACAGCCATTAGGCCACATATATAGTATTTACATACTGCCAAGTAATAACCATCGAACAACCTACATAAGATATGGATATACATGATATTTTTCTCTCCATTTACCATGTCATTTTTCTCTTCATTTAACCATGCAATTAGCTCAAACATTCACACAATTAGTAAGGGAATTCATGTAACCAGCTAAAGAGGATGGACAAGAGTGATTTAGCATACCAAAATTTGGTGGTAATGTGTTATCCATCTTTTCCCTGCATGTAGTTGGCGTTGATGAAGATGTTGTCCACGGTTGGAAGCTTATTCCAACAACTGTCCATTAAGTTAGCTCTTATCATCTTTGTTTAATTAATCTATTAACTCCTTACATCATCCAAGACAATTCTTGACTCCTACCTATAACAAGTTGTTTTAATTTTTTCTCACCAAAATGACACATGTCCATATTATGTATTGGTCTCACATGTAATGAATTTTATGTCCCTCACATTTACTCCTTCATGAACGTCGTTGCATGAGGTCTTCATGCATTCTTATTCCAAAATAATGAGAACTTCTTCATGGATGAGATAGTTGCCACTTAAGGCTCATTCACATGTACATGTATTATTTCTCATCCAAAATAATTAAGTGACTTAAGAAAATTTTGTCCAGTTTCAGTAGAAGTTTCATGTCCACTTATTAACATGTTATATCTAAACACATCAGCATATAAACTGGATTGATTTACTTTAAATATCCTTAACTATGGTGAATTCTCTCACTCTTGGTTTAGTTAGTTTACGTCCTTCTATTTCAGCTCGAAATTGGTTCCAATTTACTCCACGATAATTTAAAACAAGGTCAGTCTTGATCTATCATAAATTCATCCGATCGAATTTATTTTTGGTCCATTTCCATACCAGTCAACTCAAATATTTTTTACTGTCATTTGACTTTAATACTTGTCTCAAGCATTGTCAAATCATTTAGGGTCAGGTCCCCAATTCTCCTTTTAGTGAAAATAAAATTTACACTCACTCGGAAGCATCATTCACACGAAATGAAATTTTATAAACACATGAAAGGAAAAGTTTATGGTTTTACAAATATAGTTACAAACTTATAGTATATGCTATCAAAAGACATTGTTCAGTCACACTGATACACTTATTATCTAGTTTATCCAAAATCCTAATAATGGTCACCTAAATCATTACATTAGTTGACTAAACTTTGTTAAACAAGTTTTTTTAAAATTTTCAAATTCTTTCAAATATCAAAACATATTCATTTGAGAAAAAACTTGATCCAAAACCATTTTAAAGTTCTCTAAAAATATTTTAATATATCAAAAGGTTTTTCTTTAAAAACTTCCCCATTTTTCTCTTAATTATGACAAAGCATATGCAATATGCTCTAAGCATAAATGATCACACAATGATTAAGTCAGTAATTAATTTAAAAATGAACAAGATAAGTTTAAAAGAAGGATTGCAATTATTTGCTTAAATATTGATATAATTGGTTCCTCTTTATTCTTAATTCTTCACTTAAATTCACTTAAAGCTCTCTTAAGTTAGACATGAGCTTTAGTTTTCTTATTTTCTTTATCCTTTAGTTTCTTAATTGACTAATTTAGATTTTTACTAACTTTATCTTTATATGGAACTTAACTATGATAACATTGAACTTCCAAATCTAGTAAGTACGAATAAAAGCTTGCTAGAGTATATGAAACATGGCATCCTTCTCGTTAGAGGTATGATATTCCATGTATTAACTTTCTAATATCAACAAAGATATAAAACAAATATTAACAGCAACATATTTTCTTATTATCAAAACTATGGTTTGGAACCTCATTTGGTCCATTTATTTCATTTTAATCTTATATGCATTCTCCTTATATGCTCCTTTTGTTTTAACATAGTCTCTAGTTTGTTTATGTCTTGAAAGCTTCCATCAAATATTTTTTTGTAGAACACTCTTAAATATGTGTTGATAACATTCAAGCTTACCAAATTTATTTATTTTTTAATTTCATGCCATATCACTTCTATCTATTAGTTTTAGTTATGTGGCTATAGATTTTGTTTAGTTCCAATCATAGACCACAATTTTTCATGTTAATTCTCTCCTTCCTTTTAATTTGAACTCAAATATATTATGGAATTCTATTTTAATATTGAATCTTACTTGGGGAAATGAAATGTCAAGTCCATTGTGCATTTACTTGTTGATGCCAGTTTTTTTCTTATATTTATTACATTGGGAGTCTATGTGATGTGTTTCATTAACAAAAATCATATTCTTAACCTTTATGTGAGTATTTAGTATAGATCATTATGTTGTTAAAGATCCTTTTGGTAGTTCTTGATTTATATATTTAGTATTCATAAACCTCAATAAGAGAGGATTTGGTTAACTATTAAAAAGTGTATTTGAGGCCATGTGAAAGGGTTGAGTTTCAATGCTCCCAATTACAATTTGTTTATAATTTTGAAAATTTTTAATTAGACTTTTTAAGAAATATAGATTATTTTGTTATAAGATCATTTTATGAAATTGTTACAGGTTGTTGCCTATCAATTTGTTTTATCATGTTTATAGTCCAAAGGAATTTGTAGGGGACACTGAATATGCATATGTCACTTTTAAAAGCTATTTTTGTATTGTCTCTTTAATTCATGAAATCATAATGTGGTTTTCCCTTTTAGACACTTAATAGGTGGACTAGGAGGGTAAAATCAACAATCGTTAAGCAATAATAACAAGAAATGCAATAGTAAGAAGCAAAAATAGTAGTATACAATTGGGTCAATTTTGGCTCAAGCCTAATTGGACAGGCCTAATTGCACATTAAGAAGATTTACGCTTAAGGCCCTTTTTATGTGCTCCTTATTTTTTATTTGTAATTATATTTAAATTTGTTTCTTTTATTTCTTATTTAATAAATCACCTATTGTTATTAAAAATGCTTAGGAAATACTCATTTAGGCTTTGGGTTGAATAAGCGCAATATAAATTAGCAACTTTTAAAATTAAATTAGGCTCAACCTTTTGTATGATATGCCTCATGTTTAGGCCCAAACTATACAATCAATTTAAAAATATAAATTTCTTTCTTGTTACTTCCTTATATGAACACATGGCCTACAAAAGGTATGAGTTGAGAGAAAAAGAAGCTAATAAATTTCATAATAAAAATAATTCTCTTTTCAAATGCTAAAGTTCTTTTCTTAAGAACCTAATCTCGATTTTTATAAGTTTAATTTCTATTTTCAAAGTCCAACATTCTATTTTTGAAGTCATTTTCACTTAATAAATAAGATTTAGAAATAGAAGTTAAGCCCATTACAATTAATTTCTTTCCTTTTTGTTTAATTTTGGACTCCGACTTATTAGGAATTTCACTTTTTTTCCCTCTTTGTTTCAAGTTTGGGCTTATTAGCAAATTAAGTTTAAGCCTTTTGAAATTTTTAGCTTTGAACTTCATCTCTTTTAAAACAATAAACACTTAGTTTCATATCCCTTTTTTTTCTAAAAGATTCAAAACCCAAAAAGCTTTTGCCCTAAATAATTAAACTTATTCATTTAGTTTTTAAAAGCTTATTTCACCAAATCCTTTATAAAATATAGTCCTTTTTTTTAGTATTTGTTTGAAAAAAGAATTTTGCATTACTTGTTTTCATTTCATTAAGAGCTTTTCTTTACTTATTTCATTATCATTGTGTTTAGGCTTTCATACAAATCAAAATATACCCTTCTATAATCAAATTACAAATTTGTTTGCATTCAAAGCTATATGACATAGTTTAGACAACTTCATGAGTTTTATTTTTAAAGTTGTCGGTAAAACAACAAACTCATACGTATTCATTCACATGTTTTAAACTTAACTTTAATTCCTAGACATCATTATAGGTCTTTCTTTTCAAACTCTATGTAAATTTATAAATTTTTAGACATTCTACTACATATTTTATTTTATGATATTAGTCTACTTTTATTTTCCTCTCATTAAATTAATTTCCTTTAAAAACCCCCCAAAATTTCAAAACTTCTTTCAAATATGAGTAATTACTTAGGTGAGTAAAATAGGATGCCTAACACCTTTCCTATTTTATAATTAAATCTTGAAGTCATTTTTTCATCCTTTTTTCTTTTGATTGTCTTCTATTTAGGTTTTTCGTTACTTTTCCTTAATAAGATAAATTGGTGACTTTGTGTGAATAATTATTCGACATCCAGTCCCATCTATGTTTGAGGACATAAAAAATGTCAATGATAATAACAAGATCAAAAGGAAACAAGAAAAGAGAGTTAAAAAAAATATAATGGTTTAGTCAAATAAACCTTAGCTTATGTTCACTTCCAAAGCTTTGTTTGAAAATTCACTATCTTCTTCCTTCAATAGGTGATGAAAAACTCCTTATACAATATTTCTTTATCACTAGTAAAGAGGAATGTTTTTATAAATCTTGTTCAAGGTCGAAAGGAACACCCACAAAGTTTACTTAAAGCAATTTACACAATTCCAAAACCATACAATTCAAAAACTTTCTCTCTTTTGCTCACATTAATTAGAAAAAGGCTCAATATATTTCATATTATGCACATTTACACTTCATACTCTCAAGGTTCTTAACAACTCTACATTATGCTAAAAGTTTATTCTCACAACTTAATTATGGTTTGTTTATTTCAGATATATGAACTAAGCATTATAATGATAGTTTTTGGCACTTTTGAATAGTTGGTTAACTAGTTTTAGCTAATCGAATAACCACTAATAAGAACATTGACTAGTTGGGCCCTTAACTAAATAGGAAATCTCCTCTCAATAACTTTTCAAACTAACCATTGGGTAGTTGGTGAACAGTTCTTCAGTCAGTGAACAATGTAACTGAAGTACAATGTTCAAATAGTGAATACTCTAGCCTATTTACGTTGTCATACAGTACATATTCATATACTAAGTCATCTAAACTTAATATTTTAACCTTAAAAGTTCTTTCAAATATTAAAAATTCTTTTCTTTAAAAATAAATTGATTTGAAAATTTTCTCAAAAAATGTTTTGATGATCAAAAGGCTTTTCTTTGAATCATTCCTAAATTTTCTCTTGATTATGAAAAAGCATATACAATATGCATATAAATGTTTATGCAATAATTAAATCCCTAATTTATTAAATATAGATAAGTTACCAAGAAATATTACAATTATTTATTACCTCTTAAGGTGCTTACTTGAATTTCCTTGAAGCTCTCTTGAATTATGTATATACCGTTTTACTCATTTATTTTGCCCTTTGGTATTTCAATTGATTCAATTGTCTCTTTTACTCATTTTGTCCTTGTATTGAACTTGATCTTTTACATACTACTTAATTTCATTATAATGGAGCCACTAATATCATCAAAAAAGTAAATTCATTAATAGTATTATGTTTTATTATCATCAAAACTATGGATTAGAACCTCGTTTAATCTAACAGGTTCGATTAAGGCAATCAAACATCGAAAGTCCACTTTCTTAAGGAATTGGTCCAATAAATTGCTCTAACCAAGCAAGTTTTCCCATCAACTACTCCATATTGGTCCACACAACATTAACACTAAAATGAAATTGTAATCATTCTTTGATACTAGTTGTCAAAAGTGTTAATCAATGTAACACCCCACTCCCGTAAGACCCGAACCCAACATCGATGGTGATATTCGAGTCCGTGCCCTGCGAGGGTAGCGTGCTACATCACTCAGTCAAATCACAGTATACATATTATTTATATTTTTTTTTTGAAACAAACATACACTTACATTATTTTATGCGGAAACCCATTTACTAAACATAACTGGTAATACAATGACCACGCGGGTCCTTTTATAAATACACAATAATATGATACCAAAGTTATTACTCTAATGCAGACGCAACTGATCTCGTCCTCTTCTATCACTTTCAAGCGATCACTATACACCCGTTGCCTAATGGGGTATTCTTCTGAGCCCTGAAAAATAATTGCAAATTTTGGGTGAGTTTTGCGAACTCAATGAGTGACCATCATCGATGGTCCGCTCAATCATTGCAACAATATCAATACATAACATATTTTCACACTGCTGCCTATTTGATCACATTTCATAATTCACATACATTTAAACTTTATTTCAATATACACTTTCACAAAATTGCACATTCACACATTTACGGAAATCCACATTCATATAACCCATTTTTGATACATACATGTTTCACTCACTTTCCACTT